>MU834931.1:0-43069 GCA_029204225.1 Diphasiastrum complanatum | reverse complement strand
AGTTGGTATTATAAAGTTTCCAACCATTTCTCTTTAAAAAAAAAGAAAAAGACAAAGAAGACCATGACATTCTCTCATGGATATTTTTAGAACGTCATATCCTGCCACCATAAAAAATCACATGGATGGAGAGATCCATTCAATATTCTTGGAATTGGCACTTTCAACATAGAATGACATTTAGCAAGAGATCTGAAGACATTAAAAATGTATGTTCAATGTATCCCATGGCGCTAACTCCAACACCCATGTTTGTACTGCATGAAGACAACAAAAGACATGACAAGGAGTACAAGAATATCAAGAGATCGAGAAGATCCTAATGGAAAACTCGTTACTACCGATTCCTCTTCAATAATGTTCATATCTGTACATTGCATGCAGAGGTGCATATAATAGAAAAAAATAATATATTCTCACATCTTGTTTGCATGAAATTCCGAACCAGAGGAAGGAAGCTATTTCCATATTAGAAGATGTGTTTGTCTAAAGCAAGCTTACATAAAAGCCATGTTAAAATTAAAAAGACGACATACTATCAAGTTAAAACAGAAAATATTCCATGCAAGCCGACCATTGGAGGATCCAAAGCTCGTATTTTTTTATCAAATTATCATGGCAAAGAATCCAAGATCATACTCGGTTTGGAAAGAGATCATAGCTACAACTCAAGATTTCGAAAAAGAAGATTCTACTCGTCTATAAATAATACATAAAGAATAGAGTGTTTACAGTTATTTACGCGTTTACCATTTTGAAATGAATCTGAGGTTTGAAAGTATATCACTTGGTAGGAGCAACAGTTATTGCTTGATGTAATTTAGGCTCCAACACATGTCAAAAGTGCATCATTGTATATTATTTCAATATTTTTTTGTTCAGAATGTCCACTGGCTTCCAAGTCTTGATCCAGTGGCACCCATTTACTCCTGTTTTTTTTTTTCATCTTGGATTAATGGAGCATAAGCTCAACATTTGCTTTTCTATTTGACAGCGAAAGCACATGGAAGACATTTTGATTCTGCATTCTATTTCTCCTTCTGATTTTTTTGTCCCAGCCTTCATCCATAAGTTTAGATATAAACTATCTGATAAAAATTTTGCATACAAACATTGTTGGGGTTTTGTGTACATTGACACTTGAAATGAAATCCATAAATATATTCAAAAAAATAAACCAACTTATTCGGACTATTTTTTACTTTAATGAATTTTTTATATCATAGTTTGCAACAAATTGATTATGATACTACAGCATCTGGAGCAACCCATTCATCACTTTCAAAACTAGGTAATGGAATTTGGGACTATTTGTCCATTTTTTTAAAAAAATATCAGGAATGTATATTGATTCATAAAAGAAGATTCCACAATCAACAAGATCTTTTGCAATTCTACCTCTATATTGTGGATGTCCAATATTTGTGTGTACTACATCTAACACACCTACAAGAGATCCACTTGGCTCCCATTCATTTATATTGGATGGATATAAATCTGCAAGAGGAAAAATAATCACATTGGCAAGTTTAGTAATAGATGATAAAGAATGACAAAAAAATTAAAGTATTATAATATATCAATACTCAGGTTGTTTTTTTTTGTGATCTCGACGGTTGAATCCTTGCAGATTTATTTTTAAATGCATATATACATATGCATATATACATGTTGGACTAAAATTTCGAAAATAGATTTTCCTCCTGATGATGTTCTAAAATCCAAAATTCTGACCTTCCAATAAGATCAAAATGATAGTTTTGTCCTTTTTGCTTTTTCAAAATGTTCCTTTTGATGATGATGTATTAGAATCTGTGAAAAATTGCCTACATTGGCAAATCTAGCCATGTAGAATATTGTACATTTTGTCAATATTGTTTGTTGGTTACTTGAATGGCCAAAGTGCCACTTGTACATACACACCTAAAGTAGGTTACCACGAGTCAAGAGGAGTGGTTGTGTCCATTTGGTAGTGATTCCTACTTTGTAGGATCTAGACCATGATTTATGATGAGATTTGTACCTACCATGCACCTACCAAGCATGACTCTTGGATCTAGGCTAGGGTTTTCACATTAGGGCAGGAAAGTGGAGTTTACTTCCTTATTACATGCTGTATTTTCACCTAACTTAGCAAAGGAAGTGTGTTTTACTATGTATTCCCATTCTCCATAGTGAGAAGATAGAAACTTTTTGGAACCTCAAGGAGAAACTCGAGTTTCCTCTCATTGTATGGTGATTACTCTTGATTTCCAATGAAACCCAGCTTTGGAACTTTGTAAACATTGTCTACAGGCCGTACTACAGTCTTATTTCCACATGTGTGGAGTTGGATTATATACTAATTGATCAATGCTTGGATTGTCTCTACTTGTTTCCTATCAAGCTGCTAAACTAGATCTTGTTTTCTGATGACTAGTTTCTGATAGATTGTTTAACAAGCATACAATCACCTTGTGGATAATTCAAAGATCCATTTATGGTCCTTAGTACTGTACTTTTCACATGGTATCAGAGCCAAGTACAAGGCCATTTATCTGTGTTTGAATCTAATCCAGTTTTAGCAGGTTTTGGTGCAAAAAGCTAGTATTGGAAGGGCGAGCTGGTATCCAGGTTTTGGTGAGGGGATTTGATTCCAAACTTTTTCAGGATCAAAATCCGTACTGTTCACACGTGTGGGCATCTCTGAACCAGCATTTAATAACCCATATTCATTGGATATAGAAAATTCATCTGGTGTCAGTTTGATATAATTTTTGGTGCAAATCCTAGGATAAGCTACCAAGATCACTTGCCATTGATTAGTTTTGAATTTTTTTCATGAAAACTAATTAATCTAGGTTGATTTTAGACCTTCTTAAAGTGGAAACCAGGTCTTGAAAGTACATCAAAGTGAATGAAAGAGATAGAGTCAGTTTTTGTCCAAGAATAGCCAAGATTGGCAAGATTTGCTTGAGATAGTTTTCATCTCATCTTATCTTCATTCCAGCTTTGTGAGGGAGTGATAGAACTGTGATTACAAATCCATCTGTTGTATTAGAAGTCAACATTTGAGTAAAACACTGCAAGTTAGAAACCTTTGTGAGTTTCAAGTCCAAACAAATCTATATCTTGTGTGTAGAATCTTCTCCAGGATCTTTATGAGTTTCTAATAGATGATGAAGATGAACCTCTAGGTGCACAAGAATTAGTGAGATACAAGAAGAGGTCTAGGCTTGCACTTCACTGTATCAAGATGAATGTAAGCAATGATCTTTTAAGGGAAGTATCATCATGTAAGAGTGCTAAAGAGGCTTGAGAATCTTTAAAATCTATCTATGAGTCTAGTAACACTTCAAGGGTTCTCATGCTTAGGAATCAGATTCTACAAAGCATGAAGAGGAGTGATGAGAGTGCACAAGATTATGTTCTAAGAATCAAGTCTCTCAGTAGGGAGTTAGCTTCCTTTGGAGAGAAGATTCAAGATAGTGAGCTTGTTCAGATTGTCCTCAATGATCTAGGGAGTGGCTTTATAAATTTGTTCCAAAGCTTTGCAATCCAAGACACTTTGCCTACTATAGAAAAGCTACACAGTTTATTAGTAGCTGAAGAGTGTAGGATGTGACAAAGTGGATAGAAGATCAACAAGTGCCTTTGTCACCTTTCTATGTGATGAAGTAGTATCATGGCTTTCCAAAAAGCAAGATACCATCTCCCTATCTTCCACAGAATCCGAATACAAGGCCTTGATATCAACATGCAAGGAGGTCTTGTGGCTCAAAAGGCTATTGGTGGAGCTTCATGTCATGGAGGAGGAGATCCCTATCATCTATTATGACAACCAATCAACCCAATCACTTGCAACTAATCCTACATTCCATGCAAGGAGCAAAACACATCGAAATTGCTCATAATTTCGTGAGGGAAAAAGTGCAAGCTAAAGAGATCAAGCTCCAACACGTGCCATCATCAAGTTGCTTGGCTGATTTGTTTACTAAACCTTTACCTAAAGATTCATTTTTCAAGCTTAGATCTTCAGTTGGAGTTATTGATAAAAGCATTGTGATCTCCAAGTAGATTTTTTTTGTAGGGTTTTAAGTTTTTTAGAAGGTGTAAGTTTGTATTACGGTTCTTTTAAGATTTAACACCATTTTTAACAATATTCTTTTATTTTTGGCAAATCTAGCCATGTAGAATATTGTACATTTTGTCAATATTGTTTGTTGGTTACTTGAATGGCCAAAGTGCCACTTGTACATACACACCTAAAGTAGGTTACCACGAGTCAAGAGGAGTGGTTGTGTCCATTTGGTAGTGATTCCTACTTTGTAGGATCTAGACCATGATTTATGATGAGATTTGTACCTACCATGCACCTACCAAGCATGACTCTTGGATCTAGGCTAGGGTTTTCACATTAGGGCAAGAAAGTGGAGTCTACTTCCTTATTACATGCTGGATTTTCACCTAACTTAGCAAAGTAAGTGTGTTTTACTATGTATTCCCATTCTCCATAGTGAGAAGATAGAAACTTTTTGGAGCCTCAAGGAGAAACTCGAGTTTCCTCTCATTGTATGGTGATTACTCTTGATTTCCAATGAAACCCAGCTTTGGCACTTTGTAAACACTGTCTACAGGCCATACTACAGCCTTATTTCCACACATGTGGAGTTGGATTATACTAATTGATCAATGCTTTGATTGTCTCTACTTGTTTCCTATCAAGCTGCTAAACTAGATCTTGTTTTATGATGACTAGTTTCTGATAGATTGTTTAAGAAGCATACAATCACCTTGTGGATCATTCAAAGATCCATTTATGGTCCTTAGTATTGTACTTTTCACAGAATCCAAGAGTTTTTTGAATATTTTTTTGGCACCCATAATCCATTGTCATCTTTCTGATTGAAGAGAAGCACAGAGTCGATTGAGGAGCACGGCTTCCTTGATTGCACGATTCGTTATGTGCAGGCCAAAATTTGTAACATTGAACTATAAATGTGAAAATATGTGTAGGCAAAACTTTGAAAAATTGAACTATTTGGCGCTACGAGTTAACTCTAATTAATCTTGTAAGCCATGATTTGACAATGCAATTACATTAATGTTACATCGATTTTCTCAATCCAACCATTTGTCATATTCATTTTCAATATTTCTGGGCCTCCTCGGGCAGTGATGAGTTGGAAGGGCAGGCCTCAACATCCAATAGCATTTCCACATGCTTCCCGATGAAACATTTATATATTTAATTTTTTTTTTTATTTATATATGAGAAAAGCTACGTTACGTAGAAGCTTGATATCAAGGTTTCTATTGGTCCACATGGCTATGAAAATGAGAAAAAAAAATAAAAAGACATCTTTTTCAGAGGCCCTCGTCGAGCTGTAAGTTTCTCTAATGTGACAAAATCTTACAGCAAAATGAATCAAAGATCTAGATCCAAACTATGAGCTAGAATCAAGACTAGTTACTAAAACTAGCTAATTTGACATTTAACTCCATAATGGCCACATAGATTTCATCAAATACATAAAAGTAAAGTGCAGAAAGCTTCTCAGACCATTAATCAACTTCGGTACCTTCCAAAGCATGTAATAAATGCATAAAATCACTCACATTCAATAGCTATAACTCGCCACCCAAAGACAATGTTGATAGAAGTAGAAAAACTAGATTTTTCTTTATATTTGGATGAAGATCCCATCATAAATTTATATATTCCAAGCTCGGATCTGAGCATATTAGGACATCTCTGAACTTATCATACCATAACCCTAACATCTAACCTAATAGGTCATTGGATCTACCCTACTTGGGGTCAAGATCTCAAGATCCAAAAACAATGTAAAACATGCTATTTTTAGCTAATAAAATTTTTCTAGCTAATCGAAGCACACTTTGGCCTCATTTCAAAGGCCATCTTGCCAATTACAATGAGAAAAATGCTCTTTCTCGGGTTCCTCCTTGATGTCTTTTTTCTTCATCATGCTCACTCCCTCTTGGTGTTGATGGTGAAAACATGGATCCAAACCAGATCTTCTTCAAGACTCTCAAGGACTTTGTTTTTAAGTCTCCAAACCTGAATGTTATCCTTCTCAATATGATCTTTCAAGTCAACGAAACAATCACCAAGATTATTTATACTAAATTTACTAGTCCACAATTGCTTACTACTAGCAATTTGCATTACATACTTGTTGAACTTGAATCTAATGAGGCCATATACTCTTGTATGAATATAAGTGTCCTTCAAGATGATTCAATTACTCTCATACAAGATTCACAATATGCCTCTTTGAAAATGAAGTCAAAATCTTTCAACTTATGAATGAAAATGTCATGCTTACTTCTAACACACTCAAGAGTAATTAGATATGACAACCACCTTTCATTCCATACTTTAGAATTCAAAGGGACTTCATTACAAAACTCAGCAAATAAAGTACAAAATGTACTTCCCTTTCCAACTTGCATTTCTTTGTCCACAAAAATGAGCATTGATAGCTCCATCTTTGCTCTTGTGGCTCTCCTTGGAATAGTTGAAGCTCTCGGATTTTGCTCCTCCTCTTAATCAAGCTCCTCCTTGATCTCAACCATATCTTTGCCAATATAATTCTTAGAGGATTCATCATTCAAGATTACAAACATTGTGGCTCTACCATTGCTCTTTGTGCTAGCGAAATGTGTCAGAAAGTAGTATGCAGAAGATAGGTCTAGCTCGAAAAGAAATGAATGAAAATTATTTGCGTGTCTAGAAAGAAAACCTTTCGTGCATGGCAGAATAAACTATCATCATCTTTCCAATGCATGACTACGCCTATCAATTTCAAACAAGACAATAGTGATAGAAATCACGTTTGAACCTATAATAAATAACTTTCAAAATGTCAGTACTACATTGATTACGTAGCCAAACAATTAAGCATTGAAGATTATCAGACAGATAATTAGTCGCGAAGAAATATAGAAACGCATACATTCTGAGACGAAACTGAACGCAATAAAGAATAATAAAAGATTTCCTACTCTAGTGCATGTAGTCAGAGTAGTATCTTCATCAAAGATTGTACACTGTTCAGATGAAAAAGTAACATTGTAGCCCTCATCAGTTAACTTAGAAATTGACAACAGGTTCTTTGACAACTGAGGTACGTGAAGAACATTGGTAACATAAATAGAAAGATCGTTTTTGAATGCGATCTTGACTGTCCCTTTGCCTTCTACGCGTATGGTATTTGAATCTTCGAGATAGATGAATTGATTTCTGTCTTTGATCTTCCATGCCTTTGCTTCATCACCATCTTCTAGTTTCAAGTCAACACCTTCTACTACATCCCAAAGATTTCTATGACATGTTAACAATAATACAAATAGAACAAACTTAATCTCTCAGTTTATTTGAGCTAGACTCTGATACCAATCTGATGAGATGATGAAGTAACGGAGAAGGGAGCATGAATATTTGCGAAATAGCTCTCCCGTTACAATGGGCTGCTAGATGCAAAAACAGTCTTATAGAATGTTTATGCTAAGTATAATCACAGCTTAAATGTTCTGTTGCCCAACATGATTTTATAAATTAGTTCATAGTCACAAAAAACAAAAAAAAAAGTACAATCCACCCGAAGAGATTAGAAATGGTTTGTGTGGTATTACTGAAAAATGGATTTAGTCAGAAGTTTAGTTCTGAATTAGATTGAAAGAGCAGTATGACAGTGCAAGTTCCTCAAGCGTCAAAGACAATTATCGTCTGATCAAAAACTGAGAAGTCATAGACGTCTGTGTTCTAATCAAAGTGAGTGAACAAATGTCATCAAACAACAATGAAGTGCATTCAAATCACAATAAGCATTAATCTATGTTACACAGATAGAAAAACATATTGCTGCTATATTACACTAAAGCACAACAAAATAACAGTTACAACCAGAACAACGGCATAACTAGGAGGCTCAAAATCATTCGTCTCATGGACGGAGCATCACGTAGAGTGTGCCTGGATGATCCATTTAAAGAATTCATCCATGTATTAATTATAGTAAATATTTGTCACATAATTAGGTAACCCGTTGTACTTGGAAGTATTTGGCTTGTGTGACAAATGTACATAGTATATATGGTCAACGAATCAGGGAATGTTGACGAGGACGTCACAAATTCTCTCACTTCATATTTTACGTGAAGTGGCTTTCTCTCACTTCACATTTTTGGGAAGTGGCTGGAACGTTCCTCATTGAAAATAGACGACTGTTGAGATTTTTCTCTCTTCGGGATTTTGCGAAAAAGCTGACAGTGCTCTTAAAAAGCTGACAATGCTCTTAAAAAGCTGAGAGTGTCTTTTAAATAGTTTAACTTCTTATAAATAGTTGAAAGGTAGAAGCTGAAGGAAAGCCGACGCTGTCGCAAAAAGCCGACATTATCGCAAATAGTTGAACTCTTGAACTATGCTGAAGTGTCGCATTTCGTGAAAAGCCAACACTATTACATTTCAAAAAAAGTCAACACTTTTGCATTTCAAAAAAATCCAACACTGTTAAAAACATAGTTTATTTCTGCAGATTGTATCGACACTTAGTGTATTTCTGCAGACTGTTGCACCACTTAGTGCATTTTACAGAGTTGTTCTAAATGCCAACTCGTGGAAGTCTTTGAAGATGGCCAAGTCTTCAATGATCTTCAAATAATTGAACTTAACATTTGAACATGAAATATGATAGGATTGGTTACCCTTTGTTGGAAAGCCCATTGTAGACGTTCTTCAAATAATTTGGTTGTCTAAGTTATGATTCATGTAGGTATCAGATGAGCAGACATAAAACCAAAGTTGGTTTCACCTGACCCTCGATCAACGATCAATAAATGTGCAGGAAGAATCTTGAAATAGAAATTAGTTATTCACCAAGGAGACAACTGTGGACTTAATTTTCAACAAATTCCAAATGCATTCTTGTCCCTGCATCTAGTGTTGTTACTGCCTTGTGTACCACTTCATAATGAATGATCTTGATTTCATTTTGAAGCTCCATTGCATCCAATAATTGCAAGCATTCCACATTTAGATTCATCAAATCCCATGTAGTGAAGGGATCACTTTGGTCATCTGTACACAAGGAGTTTGATAGTCTTGAATTCGATTCCCATGTCAAACTGTTTTCCTTGTTGATAGGATTGATGATTTTGCACCAAATCCTTTCGTTGATATCACATTAGACTCATTTGTTGGTAGTACAATACAAATTTGCTTCAGATCTTGGGATGTATCTATTATTATTGACTTCATGAAAGCAAATGTTAATACCAATTTCATCATCAAAAAGCGTGTTGTTGTACTGGTATTTGAATTTTGTATCAATGTTATACCACTCAGTTGATCCATGTTCAAAAATTATTTCAAATAGATCATTGTCAATAATATGGTCATAACCATTGATTTGTGGAGTATAATGTAATTCTTGACAATCGGATCCATGATTTGTTAGCTGCAACTGTAGAAATTTGTTCTGTTCATAATATACCTCTTTATTTTGACCTTTGACCTAATCATTATAGCTATTGAACAAGCCTTGATCTGTATTTCCAAATTGGTCTTCATCCACTTGTCCATTGGTGCTTTGCTGATATTGATTTGTCTCCATGGAAGATAGATTAATATTAAGAATTTTGCTTTTTTCTTTGAAATCATCAACTTCATCAGAAGATTCATAATCTTGTTTGCTCAAAACATCTCGATCGATATTTGCCTTTGGAATGGAAGTTTGCCCTTGGACTAGAGGGAACGTTGTTTCATAGATCAACAATGGTATACCATCCAAGATTAGTGGTTTGAATATCAATTGGTTGTTGTGGAATACCAGCCGACTGCAAGATAGAGTCAAAATGAGTGACCATCTTGTTGTACATTTCTTCCCATCTTCGCTCTGACCTTTCTTGTAATTGTTGCCATGTTTGTTTCGTTTGTTCGGTACTATCTTGTATAGTAGTTAAAAGTGTACCTAATATTTCCTTTGTTTTACCGGTCACTTTACTGATAGTAGGGTCTACACTATTATTTGATCTTCCATGAATATTGACCCACTGTTGTTGAGTTGATGGCATTAGACTTCCCACAAAATTGACATAGGGACTAGAAATTGTCGCTCCACTTAACACAATGACATAGAGACTGGAAATTGTGGCTCCACTTGCCACAATAATATTCTTTCCCTCCTTAAAATCATTTGCATCAGCAAATGATGTACCCATCAGAGAAGGACCAATCATACCTATAGTGGCATAGAGATAACACCCTTCATTGTCGTCAATTTCTTCACTTTCATAGGCATTTTCATAGGCCTCATAATCAACATTATCATTTTCATTATGATCGAAATGTTGTTTTGCACCATGGTGATGTTGTCTTTTGAGCTCATCAAGATCATAGAATTGATCCTCATAGTGATCTTTTGTTCCACTTTGCACCTGTTGTTGCTCATCCACGCTTGTCTCTTCAAACTGATCTTCAATAGTAAATTGGAATTGATCTTGATTCTGATAATCACCATCACTGAACTCTAGTTCATCATGACCATCAAATGGTTCAACTACTTCATCTGCAAAGCCATCTTCAATGACTGGTTCATATTGTTCTTCACTTTGTTGATCATTGTTGAAATCTTCAGAGTAATGGTCAAGTTTTGAAGTGTCGTTGTAGTCCTGATACTGATTATCATTCGCAAAATCGTCATTTTGGTCTTGATACTGATTGTCATCAGCGATGTCATCACCTTGATCATAAACTTCAATGTTATCGTCACCTTAATCATAATTTTCGTTGTAATCATCACCTTGATCCCAACATTCATCCACACCATTGTCATAATTGTCATAACAATATGACTGATTGTCATCCTCTTGTTCATAATCCCAATCCATTGGAATTGATGTGATATAACTGAATTTGTAACTGTGGATTGCAAACTTGGGAAGAATTTTGAAGTGATATGAAAATCAAATTTAGCAAGGTGCAGTTAAGCGGTGACAATAGGCATGGGTTTTTCGATTAGAGCAAATACAAAAAAATTTGAAGAGGTCAATTTCTGGTACAAATAATACTTCCACACTGTCAATTTTGTGAGTTATAGAGGTTTGCTTTTTACGGCACTAAAATCCAAGGTCACACAGGAGAGATATGGAATTTCAAAGAAATGGATTATAAACTATAACAAATAAGAGAAAATGGGGCGAAATTATATAAAATTAAAAGATGATTTCGAAAGTACAGAAAGCTAAAAACTGTCAAGCTCGACGAGTTGATCACTTTTGCTTATGATTGTACTGAAATCCTAGGTCAAACAGAAAAGATATGGAAGTTTTAAAAATTGGTAAAACACAAAATTTGTACGAACTTAGGAGTAAGGGTCTTATAAAAATAAAAAATAAAATTTTTAACATCCATGAAACATTTGTGCTCGTAAAAGATTGGAGGGCCTTTAAAGAACAAAAATTCGACAACAAATTTTTGTTCTCATGGTTGCTTGGATGAATCTCCCATGCTCGTTAAAAAAAATATATAACTACCAAAAAGAAAATAGAGAAACCCGAATTTTTTCTTTTCTTTTCTCTTTCCCAGGCACAGGAGGTGCGACTGCTAGGTGCGACGCTGGAATCTTCTCAGAATATCTTCAGAATGGTGCAGTGGAAACAACTGGAGATAAAATAGTACACCTGGAGAGAGGGGGGGTAGGAGAGAGAAGGATTGGAGAGAGACCGGAGGAAAGGCGTTGGGGGGGGGAACAGGATTCGGTGAGTTTTTTTCGAGGGGGGAAGGTCCCCTTCCAAGGCCCTTCCGCCTAGGAAGGGGATTTCGCAGAGGGCGGTAGCCCGAGGCGGACGCCCCTTCCTTGGGCGGAATGCCCGCGGAAGGAGACCTTCCTCCACATGAAATCGGGTTCGAGGTTTGCAGAATGTTATGTAAATTTTGCAGTTCTGAACAAAATGTTATGTAAATCCTGCAATTTTGTGCATTCTGAGCAGAATGTTATGTAATTCATTTATGCAAAACAATTTACAGATTTTCTGTCACGTGAGGTTCCACTAAATCCTTTGTTAAAACCAAGGAACTGATTTCACGATCGAAGGGAGGGAGAGGACGCGGGCCTCGGTGAATTTGGCCGACAAGTGAAGAGGAAGTGAGACTCGGTGACCGAGGATGGAATCTTGGTGAAATTTTGACTGACAAGGAGGAAGGGTCGCGTGAAGAAGGGTGTCGGCGAAATGACCGAAATGGGAGGCCGATGAGATGGCCGAGCTGGAGGCTGGGGAAATGACTGGATGGGGGGAAACTCGGACTCGGCGAGAATGAAGATGACTCGGCGAAAATGGAGTCCCAACACAAATTTGACCGAGGAGGGAGCTGGTGGGGGAAACATCGGGGGGGGGGGGGGGGGGGGGGGGGGGGGGGGGGTTGGGGGGGGGTGGGGCAGTTTTTTTTTTTAACGGTTATGTAACCTCTAGGGTTAGGGCTGGGCGTAGGTAGGGTTAGGTCACTTTCTTTTTTAGGTTTCTACAAAAACTTCAGAATGAAAAAATGGAAAAAAAAATTAACAAAGAAGCTAAACTTCAGAAATGAAAAGTTGAAGTGCTTCTCTCCCAAATTTTTACCAAAAACTAGTTTTAGACCTCCTTCACAAGAATTGTCATTTCTCTCTCTATTTTCAACCAAATTGGCTGCAAATTGGCTCAGATTCAAGCTGAGACAAAGATCTACAATCCTATAGAATCATAGTCACAAGATTCGGCCAAAATTTTAGCCAAAATAGAGAAAAATAGACTGCAAAACTATCACTAATTAAAATTGGAATGAAAACACAAAAATGGCCATAACCTGGTGGTCATTATAGCTCCAAATCAAAAAATCTCAGTATCTTTAGAAAGCTAAAAGAATAATCTATTGATCTACAACAAGAAACTACACAAAAAATGAAGATTAAATGGTCAAAACTTGTTGGAAATTGAAAAAACAAGAAACTCTACCAAATTTAACAAAATCCACCAAATCTGATGGGGAAAGGATCTAATGCTTTGATACCAAAATTGTCATGTGCCAATACTCAAGAAATCAAGAAACAAGACAAAGGTAGCAAAACTTCACCAAATTAGACAAAGTAAGGTTCCATTATTAATGAATGGAGATTATTCAAAGGATAGTGGCCTGATTTTAGAGCATGATCACAGCTCTCATGTGATTTTAGGCACATGAACCTCTTTCTCCATCAAGAAAGCTCTCAAAGAGAAGCTTCAAGATCTCTCAAAACTCAAAATTACAAAAACGAACAATAGCCTCCAAATTTAGCATGACCTCGACTATTTATAGTGGTCATTTGAGCTCCTATTACAAGTTTGGGACCTTATTTGGCTAATTTTGGGCCTTACAACCATTATTACAAGTCTGCTATTCACAAATATAGCGAGGTTGTTCGAACCACTTTATTAACTGTCCTAATGACTAATTCTAGTTTAATTTAGCTCAACGGCCATATTTGGTAATTCATTAGTAAGCTCATAGGCTAATTACATGCAACACATGACAGTTTGGCACCGTATGTGCATGTGTAGAGTTATCAATAGCAGTTCTATGAATAAAGGATCCATGCATAGAGACTCTATTAATCTATATGAATCTATGTATAGGGGAGTTAGAACCTTGCATGACCAAGTGCACAGGTGGTTTTAGGCTCTATATAAGGAGGCCAAACTCGCCCTACTACATCACTTTATGGTAATTGATTCATTGCTAGGCTCTCACTCTACTTTCATGCTTCCTATTCCTTGGCTTGGGGGTGAAACTTCTAGAGTTGATTGGTTGCTTCTACTTGGTTGGGTGGTTTCTCCATAGTGTGTTTTCTATTGTGTTTGTCTTGTAAGCAGGATCTTGAGGAGCTTTCCCTTATGGCATTCGTTCGTAGCGTGATTTTGTTGGCATGTTGGACACCAAACATTATTTGGGATGCGGTATTTTTCAATTTTTACTCAAAATCCTTAGACAATTTGTCAATCTGATTCTCATGGACCTTATTCATGGTTTCTAGTTGGTGTAGTAGCACTGAGTGGCTATGTCAGAATGAGGTTCCTTCATCTCGGGATCTTTCGTGTTGCTCAACAACATTAACCTTATGAAATGATTGTGAAGAATTGCCAAAAATTGGCAAATCTAGCTTGATCAAAAACCATGTAGAATAGTGTAAATTGTGTACACAAGTGGGTCCCACACATGTGAGGCCATGATGCCACATGGGAAACCCATCCTAATGTAGGTTAGGTCAATTCAAGAGAGTTGGTCATGTCTATTTGGTGGTCATCCCTACTTTATAGGACCTACACCTAAGTTTAAGGTGAAAATTTGACCAACTAGCTACCTACCAAGCATAACTCTAGGAAATAGACTAGGGTTTCATTTTAGGTCAAGGAGAGTGAGTTAACTTCCTTATTACATGCTGGAAATCCACCTAACTTCAAGAAGGAAGTCGAATTTGCTATGTATTCCCTCTCTCCATAGTGAGAAGATAGAAAATTTTTGGAGCTCATTGGCAATCTCAAGCTAGTTCACTATGTACATTGAGTTTTTGTGATCCATTAGATATTTGTCAATGCTTTAGTAATTTACATATTAGACGTGCTTTTTTGGAACTATAATGAAAGACTGAAGCATGAGAACGGAAGATCCATGCCTTGCTAATGTGGTTTATGGACTTCCAAGGACGAGAGATGAAAGCGCTGGAAAACTATATGCCAGATGCCATTCGTGAAGATGATGAATGCCATGTGCACACATCAAAGCTTTTGTTGATATATCGGGCATGGCAATTAGTTAGCATGCGGGCGGATAGTTAGTTGGTGGGACTGGGGAGGCCAGCTCCCCTTGCCTTTTAGAAACGTAACGTTGAAGTCACCATGTTCGATGTGACTTACGAGTCCTAATTCGCGTCCTGGCTAAACTAATTCATGGTTCGTGACGGCTATAAAGTTGGTCGTATCAGTATGGCCCATCCACATGCTACAATTTTCAACTTTCCGATAAAGATTTCTTTGACTCTTCTTTGGATCTGCATCACCCATTTACAGGCCAGTAACGAGCGACGACCCTTTTTCAATACAGAGATCTTCGACTCCCTATGTATCTGCATCGCCCCTAATTTATAGGCCAGCATCGAGAGATCCTTTCTGTGCTGCAGTGCTGGTGAACATGAGGACCTCGAAAACTCTGCTGCTGTGCGGGCTTCTGATCCTCACGGGGATCGCACTGCATCATGTGGCACACGCACAAACCACATGTCAGACCTCCAACGCTAGTCCTAGCGCGTATGATTGTGTTCATGCTGCAGCGTATATCACAAGTTTGGGATCGGGCACAAAATGCTGTCAAAACAATTGTAGTGGCTCACGCTGCACCGCCATGCATACATCCGGGTCGTGTAAAGTTGGAATTTGCGGCGCTTGTGGGCAATGTGTGCCTTGTGATGTGGCTGGGGCTGACCTGAGTAATGTGGTTTCAAGCTGCCAATCCAAAGGCAAAGTGGGTGGATTCTTCGTAGATGACAACAACAATCACCTCCAATTCATAGTTTTCTAAGCCTGGCATGAAGAAACACCTAATGAGCAGTTTGAAAAATTATGCATGATAACATACTTCCACCATGGTGCACGAGTCTAAGAGTATACTGCACCATAGTTCTATACCAAAGAACATTTTACCGTCCAACAATATATGTCTATATATATATATGGCATGCAACATTAGGTTCTTCTTTGCCACTGATAATTTTCCACATATAAATCGAGGTTCCTGGATTTATTAATAAGAATGTTCCTGTATTCTAAGTATGATCTGCTTTACATAGAAAGCAAGGTTCATGGATTTATGGATAAATGATGTTGTTATATTGTAAGTAGAATATGCAAATTACATAATCGCAAACCCAAAATTATGGAGAGCATCGACAAAAGATTAGCAATGTGCATTCCAGAACTTATATCCATGGGCCCTGGGGAGCTGTACCATCAAAAGAAAGTCGACACATAGCGGACCAGCCAACGAACAAACAACAAGCCTGATGCCTCACAACCATATTTTACGGCAACAGGAATAAACACATGGCCGAGTCAACAAGTGTAACTAAAGCTACTAGAGTTATAAAGTCAGACACCAAAAAATGGTACAATGTACTCTCAAGCCAAGGGCATAAGAAATAATGGCAGAATAGCCACATACAAGCAAAATAAGCATTAGATCCTCACCCACCAAAAAGTGATCACTAAGATTCATAGGCAGGATGTTTAAATAGAATGTTCACCTCTTTTAAAAAAATTAACATCAACAGGAGAAGATCTAGAGCCATCGATGCATAGATACCCAAAAAAAACCAAGAGAAGAACAAGAAGAAAAGCAGAAAAGAAGAAAAGCAAAAAGATGAGCTACTTCCACAATCTAGGCTCCATTCCAAGTTTAGATCACACACTAAGATTCGTGCCACCCTTAGTAGCCTAGATTCACACTTCTAAAACTAGTTTTACTCTCTCCCCATTGGATCAAAACTACACACAACACTCACCGGTTGTAGATCCAAGCACTTCTTTCAAAGCCTCTAAAGCTAAACCTTTAGGAAGGCGGCATAGAAAAGAGACTATATTTTTTTGTGTCATCGCCTCAGAGACAATGCTAAAATTGCTTTAGAAGTGTCTTGTTTTTTTGTTGTACTTATTTGTTTCTTTTTTCCGATAGGCTTTTCACTCATCCTTTCTTTTTTCTTGTGTTTTTGGTAAAAAAAACTTTACTCATTGACCTAGTAGTGATTGGAGCAAGTACTTCTGGTCTGCAACTCCACAAAACAACAAGTTAAAAAAAATTATTCACGTTTCTCTTTACTCGTTGATTTGAAAAACTCTTTTCTTGCTTTTCTTTTTGTTTGCCTCTTTTTCAAATGAGAACTATCAACCAAAGAGCTCTTTATCTGGGCGCACACTTTAAAGAGAATTAAGAACCAAGGAAAGTGCTAGCTCAATGAATTCACAAAGGAAAAATGGCAGGTATGCAAGTTTAGAGAAAACTATAGGGGATGAGACTATCATTCCTCTAGATGCTTACTTTGGAAAAGTGAACAAAGGACATGTCCTAGAATGTGTGGCCTTAGCGCAACACTACCTGATCGTAGGCACAAATCCAACTATGTTAGTATGGAAGAGGTCGACACACTTGTGGACGCAAGATTGGATTTGCAAGTGGAGGTGAAGGTGGAGTTAAAGATCAAAGAATTGCAAGAGAGTCTCATATGAATGCAACCCAAAATTCTTCGCATGACCCACCAGCCTACACCACATTGAGCCAACAGATTTCTTAAAGACCTATGACATTGTGAAATGGGCATTCTTGAGTATGGGCCAAATCGTAGGACCTCACACTGGTCTACTTTTTCTAGGCCATGATTCGCCTAATTCGGACAGCCCACAAATTTGACATTTTCATGCCCATTCTAGCTCGGTTCAGTTCATCGTAATTCAATTTGATGTTACCTCCTAGTCAAACTAGTCATCGTTGAAATCAATGTTCGTTCGCTAAAAATTGACCATGTTCATCTTGGATCACCAACTAGTCCACCTATAAACCCTAATTTCTATCTATCTAACCTACTAGTCATTTATGATCAAAGTGAACTAAAGAAGCAACTTGTTCAATTCGCCATTGGCCATGTTGATGAACTTCTTTTCTCCTTCATAAGACACCAAAGAAGTGAAATAGTCTTTATGACATGTCATATGAAAGCTTGCTCCACTATCAATCCACCATGGATCAATATCTCCATCATTGGTCAGCAAATAAGAAGACATCAAAAACATCTCATCATTTGAGTTTTAATCACAATACCAACCTCATCAAAAGTGAAATTGCCTTGCTTTTCTTCTTTAAGCATATATTTCTTCTTATCAAAAGAAGAAGACTCACCATGAAATTTTTCTTTAGACCACTCGATGCCACAAAACACTTCAATTTATGCATATATTTCTTCTTATCAAAAGAAGAAGACTTGCCATGATCTTTTCCTTTAGATCACTTGCTCTTTCCTTTGACCTTGAATTTGCCTTTGATGACATAGTCTCTTCTTCATCATGAGATGTCGATGTAGATCCACCTCTTGCTTGAAGCCTATACTCTTCATTCACCAACGCTTCTTTCAAATCCAACATGCTTGGCAAAGTCTTTTGTATTTCAAAGCTTTGAACAAGGTTAGCATGCTCATCCAACAATCCATTAAGTAAAACTTGCACAAGTTCTACTTCCTTAATGCTATCATCAACGCATCCTAGCTCATCATTAAGTGCTTTAACTCTCAATACAAAAGTATGAGCACTCTCTTCCTTTTTTTGAAAACTTTGAAAGATTTGTCTTCTTAGGGTTAGTACCCTAGATGTAGACTTGGATTCATAAAACTTCCTCAAAGCTTCTCAAGCCTCCAAAGATGATGTGCACTTACCAATCTCCTTGAGTAGCTCATTTGGTAACATTCATCTTGATTATGTGTAGAACCAATCTCCTTGAGTAGCTCTTTGGTAACATTCATCTTGATTATGTGTAGAGCTTTCTTTTCCCTCTTGTCAAACCTCCCTTGATCTTGTTGTATCATGGGTCTTTCATCCACACCTACAATAATATTCATCAAATCATTCATCTCAAAGAGAGACACCATTCTCACCTTCCAAGTAGAATAATTTGTTGAGGTAAGCCTATCATTGCCTTCCAACATGAATCCACTTGATGTAGCCATGTTGCAATGATTTGATTCTCTCTTTAAATATATTCCAATGCACAAAGCTCTCTTTTGAATAACAACAAATATTTTCAAAAAGAAATCACGAAGAGATGGAACCTCTCAATTCTCGAGGAATGATTTTTAGCGAGCTTTTGGATACAAGCTTTTTAATAGTTTTGATGTTCAATTTGTTAGAACTTTTTGGCTTCGGTTTTTTGGTAGTTTAGGGTTTAGGTTGTGTGTAAACAACAAAATTCTGTTGAAATTGTCCTTATGTTA
This sequence comes from Diphasiastrum complanatum, assembly GCA_029204225.1. Classification (NCBI taxonomy): domain Eukaryota; kingdom Viridiplantae; phylum Streptophyta; class Lycopodiopsida; order Lycopodiales; family Lycopodiaceae; genus Diphasiastrum; species Diphasiastrum complanatum. Next base: position 24,029 of record MU834931.1, on the reverse strand, counting down.
ATCTAAATATCTATGTTCATAGTGAGATCTCACATGTGTGGAGCCTGCTGGACCAATACACAGGTTGTTTATGTATAGGTCATTTTTGATCCATTGCTCTTGGTTAAATCATAGTGTAATGCATCTAGATCAAGATCTAACACCTAAAAATTGATAGATCATTGGATTAAGCAATCAACAACTCTTAATGATTGACTAGTACAATCATAATTGTCCTTTTTCTTTGAAAATTGGCAAGTTCAAACATGAAAAATTGTGCATAACCAATATATGAACCATGCATTTGCGGCATTAACAATTGCCATGATCGATTCTGAATTGCAAGAAAATCAGCATCTCTGACCTTGCCGATTTGCCACCATTGTGAGATGATCCTGAACTGATCAACTACATCATCCCTCGTTTCAGCCAGACGCCAATCTTCACATATTCGTACATGGTCGGTCTGATTGAAACTCCTTCAAAACATATTTAGTCGTGTGAATCTGAATACTCTATTTTCAATGAAATAGACATGATCTTTCACATTGTTGCATTTTATTTTTGAGTCCTTCATTAAAAATGGTGCGCACTACTCTCCAGTTGGCTTGGGCCTCATCTGACATGAATCCATGAAAGTTCGCTTTATCAAAACCATTTTGAACCATAACGGAGTTGAGCATCTCCCAAAAAAGTACTTGCAATTCTGTATCCTCCTCTTTCATTGCAAGTGGCTACTGTCAAAAATCCCTAGATGCTGCACCAACGCAAAGAATGACTGTTACTTAAGGTAATTAGAGTTCAACTATGGATATCTAATTCTTTTCACCACTTTGAGAATGGATGGAGATTATTTCTATCTGGGGTCATATACATGGCATGCCATGGTTGTCCAATTACGAATGCGCCTTGTATGGTCATCCAAGAACTCCTCAGTCACCATATCCAGTCCTTCTCATTCGATTCACTAGATCGACTCCAGATGCCGGTCTAGAGGATGACATTTTGAATAGGTAACATCTATCGCCAGACAAACATTGCTCAGGAAATCTGCTTCCTTGAAAGAAATCATATTTACAGTCTCTTTTTAGATGAATAATTTGATCGATGGAATCGCCAATAGAGTATCTCATCCCCCTTGCAGAAGACAGAGCTCTACAAAATTTGCAATGGCAGGCAGTACAAAAACTAGTTGACGACAATTTGCATTGACATGAAACATAAAAAACCAACAAAATATACACCCGTACTAGTTTCATGCCAAATTGTTTTACCTCCCGTTATCTACCAATGGTGCAAGAACTTCCAATAAACTGGCCAACTCCATATCCCCCAGTTTATGGCCACAATCTGCTTCTCTTCTTGTTACGGATGTTGTTATTAATTGCTTTGCGATCTTCATCTGAACCACCTTTGGAGCCATATTGTGATCAGCGGCAAGAATTATGTCTACCATTCTTTTCATTTTATCAACATCTCGTTTGGACGAGCCGGGTTGGACATCATGGTTGTGGTTTCCTACGTGCAACATTAGTCTTGTGACATTTGTGTCTGTTGGCATTACATAGTATGCCAGACATGAACATGCACCAATGAAACAACAGGTCTTCTACAAAAAATAACACAATAATGATCCTTCACCCTGTGTGGTTAGCCCAAAGTCACACCTCCTCAACAATGTACCTTTGAAACATGTTTTGTTCTTGATTCCACGGGCAAGCAATATTCATGCACTCAAAAACTCCAACACAATATGATAGTCTAACATTGCCCTCAAAAGATACATTGGTAGTTATTGGTTTGGCACATATGTGACCATCATATTTATGCTCCATCCCATCCATCATTGTCATTTTTATACCAAAAGTTGGCAGGAGCTCAAAGACAACGTTTCCATTGTACTCTCATGGAAGCTCATCAACCGTATAATGCAAGGTTGCGTTAACTAGCAGCCTTTTCAAAATGCTTGGACCTGGTTTCTCCAAGATTAGTGGAATGACACTTCATCCAGTATTGACAAAGCCTTCCATATCATTAGAATATAATGGACTGTTCTTCTTTGTTTCTTTGGAAAGAAATGAAGTCCTCTCGCTTGAAGAACTACTACTTGATATGACAATAGATTTTGATATATACCTTTCTTTTTTATCCACGGTTTCTGCTTGTTGCTTGTATACCAACTCAATGATGTAATTTGAGGAAATGCTGGAATCCAAAAGATATATAATCTCACCATCCAAATCATTTAGCATGTCTACTGGTAGTCAAAGTCCATCGTTCTTGTATCTCTGATAGCCAAATGTGAGACTGAGCATTTGTTTTTCGATATGATAACGAAAGATCATTGACTACCTTTCTCACCCTGCATTCTATATCATTATCTGTTTTACTATCCCAGCCTTGATCCATGAGATGGGACAAAATCTCATCTGATAAATCCTTGCAAACAAATAATGTTGGTGTCCTTCGAACACTTGCACTTGAGAAAAATCAACAAATATATGCAATGAGAGAAACCAACTTAGGTGGATAATTTTTGAACCCGTACTTTTCTTCATGGCATTTCTAACATCCAAGAGTAGCTTACATCTGAAGGATTCAGAAACAATACTGTCAGGAATAGGCCACTCATCACTCTGAAAACTTGGCAATGGAATTATTTTAAGCTTGCCGAAACCTCCATCTGTTTGTGGTATATATGAAGCTTTATAGAATATATACTACTATTTGTAAGTTCCTTTAGACTTCTTCCTCTGTATTGCAGCTTTTCAGCATTAGAGTGAATCACATCCAATAGTCCTGCAAGTGATTGTGTTGGCTCTCATTCACTTATGTTTGATGGATATAAATCTGAAAGAAGAAAAACATTGAAATATTTAAATCGTAATCTGAAGAGCATCAATCAAAAAATACCTATGATTACAGTAGAGTGCACACGTTTTGATATACTTATAGTTACATTTTCGATCATCATGAGGATTGATATCTTGTACTTTTATTTCTGAATGCATATAAACATGTTATATTAAAACTTCTGATATAGAGTGACCTCGGGGAGTTGTCTTAAACTCCAAAATCTTTGCTTTCCAATAAGATTTGTATGTCATCTTTGCTCTTTTCTTGTGTCGAAATAAATTTAACTTGAGGTATGAACGTATCCCATTCGATCCCACCCAATAAGAAGTTTCAAACAAACTGCTCCACTTCTTTTCACAAGCTTTTGGTGCTAGTTTTAGTGGGATCTATGAGAGTTCAGTCATGTTAAATGTTAAACCCTGATTTAGATTTCATCATCGAGGGTAACAGGTTTTTGGCTTGCAAGTTTCAATTCAAGCTCTTGGTCAGTCTCTCGAAGTGATGAGATGGATCCTTTTATAGAACTCATACAATCGACGTAGCTAAAGCTTCAATCCAATTGACGATATCCATGTCAGAATCCTATTTACTCCACATGGTTTGTGACAGTTCTTTTGATCACGATCGATCATGCAGTCGGTGGTGGAAGACGTTGTTTCTTCTAGTGGGCTGGCATGCTTAATTGTCCAAGTGTTTGGATTGATTCTTATGGCTAGACATAGTTACTAATGGTGACATTTAAATAAGTCCACGTGCTTCCATGCTGGACAATCGACAAGGATCCTCATAGTATCGTCCTATGAACAATTGCTCAAATGCCATGTCATAAGCTCCGCTATGGCTACACTTAAACATATGGCGTATCTTGGGTATGATGTGGAAATGTCTTACCACCTTGGCGAGTATGGTCTCTCCTTGTAAATATTGCCTGTAACGGTGTTCCCCACAACGAGGAAACATGCTTGTCTCCTCAAACTCACCTCTATATAAAATGGAATCGTTGGGACATGCATGTATACTCTTGTAGTCCATGCCGACTGCTGATAGCATTTTCTTGGCTTCTTGTTGAGACACCGCCATGGTGTTATTTTGAGATGACATCTAATAGATGTGCATTATCCTTATTTCCACTAAGTTCAATATAGTAGAGTACAACGAATAATGGGAGCTCCTTAAAGGAACATTCCCATCAGTAAAACCTAGAATGTTCAAAACATAAGATCTTTTGACGAAAATGATCTTATTTGTCTTAACAAATTTATGTCCTCCTAGATAAAACGATAAAGCTTTAACTGCCATTATCTGACTCTCCCCAACTGGGCTCAGCTTGGAATGAGCAATATAGATCTCATTCTTCAAGAAATGCCTAAAATAGTGGCCAAGTCCACTATTCCTCTGGAACAGGATGCATGTTGTCTGTAACCACCTCGTCTCGCAACAAAGTCATCAATTATGAGAGCATCTTGCAATAAGAAATATGTTAGAAAAAATACATTCAGTAGTTGAGAATATTCTAATGCAAGGAAGTTTAAACACTTACACATTCTTCATCATTAGCAACAACTAGATCAGGATGATCAATATAATGACCACCTACTGAAGTGGAATGATTTGTGAAATGCATTAATGATGGACGAGGGAAATTCATCTGGGATTGAAATGCCATGAATTCTTCATCGGATGGTCTGCCTCGTCCATCCTCAGCAATATTTGATAAAGTCTTAGTCAAGCACTCTTCACCGGTCATAAGTCCCTCCTCATCATCATAATCAATTCTAGCAACAAGGTCATCTGTTTCAAAATCTACAAAGTCAGATAATTCAAAAATTGTGCCGGATAATAAACATAGCACCTCATCTTCACGATAGTGAAAAAATTGACATAAATCAGCTGTAGTAAAATATACATCATCATTTATATAATATACTGGCAAATTGAAAAGACATTTAGACTCCTCTATAGGGATCGATTCATCAGCAGATGTATTTTGGCCAGTAAAAAAATCCAGGAGCACATCAGTATTTACATCAATAAAGTCACTATCCTTATCAGGAGTGTCGATTAGGAAGTGACTAATATCTTTAATAGATGACTGAACAGAGGATGATGCATTAGGAGTGTCAGCAATAGAAACTTCCTCATCATTCAGGATCTGAACTAATAGGAAAAGTACGAAACCACTCTAGTATTCAACCAATTGACATTTCTTGTTGCAATAAGGACACATTGAACTGCTTTTAAAAAGATCAAATAATTTGGTGAACATTCTATCTAGTTTATGTCTGAAAGCTCAGTATAAGATCAGTATAATGTATGTACGAGAGTGAACCTATGGAGATAACATGCTTACTGAGTATATCCCTGAATCTAACATAATGTTCATAAAATATGTCAGAATTTGGTTGTGTAGTCCTAAAAACATGTAAATATGGCCTGAATAGCTGTGGAAGTAGTCTAGATTTTCAGTAATCCCAAATTCAGTAAAAAATGAACTTAGGCCCGAATCTCATGTAGATCCTGAGGAAGAGGCCATGGCACTATGGCAGATATCGCACCTGTGCGCGAGGAAGACAAGACGAAACAAAACTAATTGTAAAAATCGCACACAAGAGGGATATGTACGGCAGGTAGCAACTGAATATCCCACTTGTGCGCAAGTAGGGATCGATGAATAAAATGGACAACAAAGCGCACGCACAAGAGCGATATGTTGTGAATCTTGAGAAAGAAAAAGGTAAAAAATCAATCGGGTTTTCTGTTTTTTATATTGAATTTTCACACATGTGGTCAACGGTCAATGTACACATGTTTATTTTCGATTGGTCTGCAGGCACTGGCACGTGTGAGGTGATACCTGGACACATGTGAAATGACACAAGGACACGTGCCTTGTGTTCATTAGTCAGATGGACAACACGTGTCGCTCTCGCATTTGGCCGTACAATCCCACACGTGTGAAATGACAACCTGACATGTGTCAAATGATCATTCGCTGAATTGTCGCCATGTGTTGATGACTAGATAGCTCGCACGTGCAACAGAACGTTCTTTCACATGTGCGAACCGCGATATAAAATCACAAATTCTGATGAATTTTTTTCACTTTTTTTTTTGCTCCGCATATCGCACTTGTGCGCCACCTTCGTAATCAATATTCTGCCTTCTGCATTCCGTGCACATAGGTCCGATATTTCTGCCTACGTGTCTTCTCATATCGAACTTGTGCGCCTCTCTTCTATATTCAACAATCTCTTTGATATTTGGCTCACACAGGTCCGATATATCGTACATTCTTTCCATACATATCGCTCTTTTGCGAACGCTTCATAATCCTCCCCTTCTTATCCCTCATCGTCACGCACAAGTGCGATATCCCTGAGTATACTTCCATGGATAGGAGAAAGCAGACAAGGAGGGATTTTCTCTCTATTGGCTCATCCTCAGCTCCTGCGATTGCCATTACACCTCCGGCTAGATCTAGAAGGCACAACCACATCAGGTGGCTCTCTGATATTCGTAAATATCAGAGACCAACTCTTTATTGATTCCCAGAGCTCCATTCTATCGTGCCGTCTGCCACATAACTAGAAATGATCTCGGTCAGCTTGTTAGATTCACACCCTCTGCTCTCCAGTGCCTTCAGGAAGATGCTGAGGACTATATGAGCCTTTTTTTTGAAGATTCATTTTTGCTTGCTATTCATTCTAAGAGAGTCACCATTATGCCTAAGGACTTTCAGTTACTGATGAGAATGAGGGAGAGATTTTGCAAGTTACACATGTCTCAGCCTGCTGCTCCCAGATCTGTTCCTCTAGATAGGACTGATCTTCCTACCAAGCATCCTAGGAAGCAGGCAGCCCCCAAGAGAGTCCCCAAAAAAGTAAGGAGGCTAGATACCACCGACTCTGCAAAGCCTAACCCGGATGCAAATGTAGATAATGCTACCCTAGATAAGGTTGTAAATGTAGCTACATCGATTTTGGATACTCTTGTAATTTCTGTAGATACTACTCATCCACCTCCTCCTGCTCCTTCAAATCTTTATACATATATAGATTTCGATGATTATCTTAAATTTGAGAAGGACATAGCCGATCTTGTAGATAGAATGGTACTCCATTTTGTTTTAGAACCCAACGGGGTTGTCTTAGTTGGTTAGCTTGACATCCAAAGTTTCTTTGGTCTCAGGTTCGAGCCTCCCCTTGGAAACCAAGAAGCATTTTGTTTTAGAATAGAGGAAATTGACTTTAGTATAAATTATAGAGTTGTTGATTGTTTGGATCTTAAAAATAGACGGGCTTCTATCAGTGATCCTATGATAGAGTCTGGGATTACACTCTTGCAATATGACATTGCAAGAGATTCATCCAATGAATTGCTGGTGCTCATTAACTTCTTACTTCAGGCCTTCAAGGAGAATAACAACACATTGTGACAATGTCTGACTAGTGGACTCACACCAGCAATTAAATACCTGGTCGTGCCTTATCATACCAAGTAAGATATGTTATATGTTTGTTGCTATTTAATGCTTTATCATTGAAATAGTTTTCAGAATTTTAGCTAATGGAATTTCTATCTTATTTTGCAGTGACCACTGGAGTTTAAACCTGACCTCTATTAAGAGATCTGTAGATAATATTGTTAAAGGTTTTTGTGTCAAGATAAACTCGGCTAGTAATACGCATAAGGATGTAGATATATACTTGCCATTAAGTAAATATATTCCAACAAATGTTCCCCATTCAGTGGACTGGCAGATCGTTAGTTTGGAGGTAAATTATGTCTTCCTTAACAACATTTTGAAATCAGTATTCTAATGTATTTGTTTCATTCTAATTCATTCTGTTTCATAATTGATTTCTTGTGTGCTGAATTTCTTTGCAATCACTCCAGCAAAATGATTCATTCAACTATGGGTGGTACACATTATATAATGCAAAGTTATTTTTTGAATGGTTCAACCTTCAGGAAGATGTTGATATTTCTAAGGTAATTAATTCTGTTTATTCTTATTTTTGGAATCATGATTTGTTTTCTATTTTGTTGATGTTTTTAGCCATTACTAATACATGAATGTTCTATCTTGCAGTTTACACTTCCTGAGTACACGTCACGCCAGGTGTACAGATTTAGACAAGAAATTATCTTGAGCATACTGGCTAGGCAAAAATTCTGAAATTCGTCCTATTTCATAAGTAGTGACTTTGCAAAATAGTAATTTTTCCCGGGTTATACCAAGGTCCGGAACCATTTACATCTCCCTATTTCCAGTACTCAGGAAAACCGGCATAGTATAGTAATGGAATTGGCAACTTTTCTCAAATCAAACTGGCTTCAGAGATATAATACAAGATGCCTACTCGTAAACACCGAGATAACATGACACAAACAATGACATATGGTGAGATGAGCGGGAGTGACCGTAGTGTAGACAAAATCTTTGAGAAGTTTGGACGTGAAGGCATTTTATTGTAATAAGGCCTATGTACAAAGATCCAAAAGCAAAAAAGAAACAAGAATTGATCAAAAACACCTTGAACTCCTCAATGACGTACTCTTTTTTAATTGATTGTACAAAATTGGATTCTGATCAAGCAGATTATGCAGATCTCAATTTTCATTAGTTTAGGAGTACTGAAGAGGCTAGTGGCATGTAATGAAACACATAGGCATGGATATCAAAGATTATAGTTGGCCTTGTCACAAACGATGAGGGATTTAGACCTATCTTGAATTTATACATCGAGATGTCTAGAATTGCCATAGTTCACCATCATATTTATGACAGACTTCTAACACTATTTTTCTTTTGTGAGATATCATGACATACTTTGCCAATTACATATGGTGAGATGATAACAAGTGACCTTAGTGTAGAAGGAATCTTTAAGAATTTGGATGTGAAGACATTGTGATGGTAATAAAGGCCTACTTACAAAGATCCAAACGCAAAGAAGAAACAAGAATTGATCAAAAACACCTTAAGCTTGAACCCCTCAATGATGTACTATTTTGATTGTACAAAATTGGATTCAAAAATAGAATATTTTGCAGATCTCAGTTCTCATTAGTTTAGGAGACCTGAAGAGCGAGGCTAGCCATGTAATGATGCACATAGGGATGGATCGGATATCATGAGATTATAGTTGGCCTTGTCACAAACATTGAGTAGGGATTTAATTAGACCTATCTTGAATTTATACATCGAGATGTCTGGAACCGTCGGCGCCATAGATCACCATCATACTTATGACAGAGTTCTAACAATTCGAGTTAGTGCCATATAACTAACCTAGGTTAAACAATATTGTTTGTCAGAAATTTTTGTTCAATTTATCTTTTAAAAGCAAATTCAAGAGACTAGTTGCACTAGACTCAAAACTTGTCTTGTATCCTCTTAGTGTATTCAATTTCTTTGTCACATGTTTTGCTGATCATCTCTAATTTTGTGTTTGTTGATCCAGGGTCAACCGTCAAGGAGCACCAATGCAAATGGTGAGTTCACGTTCTTCTTCTTCGGATGATGAGGTAGGATCATCACATATTAGATCAAAGAAATGGCTATACCAGAGAATACCATGCCCATGTACACTATGTAAGTATGCACTACGAGGAGAGCGGCATATTTCTATATCACATGTTCGCATGTATGGACAGATTGATAGAGAGTCATTATTTCTGTGACCCGAAGTTAGTTCTTCGGTGAGTTCTGATTTGCAAAGCACTTTGTATTGCTAATAAACATTGCATGCACCCTTATCATGTATGTATTTGGTGGTCCTAACTTCTACCCTTGGTCATGATGTAATGATTGATTCTCCATAAAAATCCACCTTCAAGATGTGAGCTTAAATATCATCATTTTCTACAATGGCATTGCCCTAGACATCTGCATGATATCCCATTAATAGATTTGTCGATTTTTTTCATTAGAATTCATCAACCTTTCATCAATCATTAGTATTTCTTCTTGATCCGTAACTGAACAAGCTTACGGCAAAGGAGGGTCCTACAAAAACTCAAGCATTCTAATTTTTCTTTCTAGATCATAGGACCAGGTATGGATCTGTGGTATTCATCTGATAGGCATGGCAATCATCCAAATAAATGGATTCTCCAAGATTTTAGAAACAAGATATAATATCCTATATGGATCATAGGACAGCTAGATGATCAGTGGATCTCTAGAATCTCAAATATGGTGGTTAAGGGTTTTCTGGAAGGAAGAGCTGATGGTATGGGACATCAGTAATTTTGGAAAGAAAATTCTAGGACTGTAAATATTTGATTATCAATGGAGTATTTTAGTACCTAGTCATGATATGGGAAAAAAAAAAACTCTTGTATGTAATTGTTAGTTGATGTCATGTCCCAAGGTGTCGATGTAGAACCTCTCCACTCAAAAGGGCTTCTAGTAGAGGTGAAGTTGAGAGCCGAGTCTGAGAGCACAAGAATTGTTAGTGCTAGGCTAAAATGTATAGTTGTGAGCCCCATGGTAATTCCCAAAGGATGGATTGCCATGTGGGAGCTAGCAATTTAGATTATCTCAACTTGAGTTATGTTTTTTTTTAATAAAGAGGCCTTCTATTATCAAGTAAGAGGTGGAACTCAAATCTTTATAAATTAGAGTGAACTCCAAAATATGATACAATTGGATTCAACAGCTCATGGGTATAGATAGAAGCCTCCTCCACGAGTTTCCAAGCATGTGTATGTACTGAAATGCTGTTGTTTTCTGAATTGAAGATCATCCTACTTCCATTTCCTTCCATGCTCCATCTTCATGCATTTAGTTTGGGTACTGATTTATGAATATGCTTGTTGTTGCTTTTTCTCTTAAGGATTGGTTTAGAATTATCATCAGATAGATGTGCAGGACTTGGAAATTGATCCACCAATCCACTGAGTTATGATATTTCCTAGTTTCGGCTCCCTGAGGAATTTTTGCTACAAGTGTTGAGTGACAGTTGTAGCAAACACTTTGTAGGATTTCCATTTGCTTAGCTAGAAGTTGTGTTGATTATTCTGTGATTTCATTAGGAGTAGAATCAGTTTATTTCTTTGTTTCTTGAGTAGAATAGATTAGGAATAATATACAATCTGTAAAATAAAGGAAAAATTGAAACAGTTTGTAGAATGTAGGAATCGAGTCCCGACAGGTCCTAATTCCAAGATGAGAATCCATTAGTAGTAGGATCGAGTTCAGGTTTTCATTGTACCAATTGATAGGTGGGGTACAACACTATTATACTTCCATTGTACTGAAGACAGATCGGATAAGAAGCCATTTGTGGCTGAACCCATTGTAAATCCGATTTTGTATCGAACAGTAGCTGATTGAATACTCATAGAATATCCGAGTCTCAGCTAACTGAAACAATAAACAAACGAAGAAATCAAGTGACTACTGAATGTGAGAACAGCCAAAAAACACAAATTTCATCCCGATGAGAATCACTAAACATTGGTGACAGAATCAACAAACATACATCGGTTTCCATTGCCAATCTTCTTGGCTTTAGAAACATAGAACTCGCTTTTTTCCAGACCATTTTCCAGTTCGACATTTGATTATTTGCTTGTTGTCCTGCTTTCATCATTTTCCCAAGCACGTATTCCATATTCTTGTTTGTCAGATCGAGATTGTTTCAGATGCCCCTATTGATCATTCAGATCTGTGCGAACTCACTCCAAACTTTTCAGAAGCCCACCATCGCACCGCTGTCTAGAATTCCTCGTTCCATCTGACTATTTTGAAACTTTTTTTGATTTTTTGAGTTTCTTGAATTTTTCAAGTTTTTCGAATTTCTCGAATTTTTTGAGTTTCTCGAATTTTTCAAATTTTTCGAGTTCTCTTATTTCTCGATATTTTTCAGTTTTTCGAATTTCCACAGTTTCCATCTGCCGTGCATCCAACGACCACTTAAAACGAAAAAAATTTCGTCCGACCGTCTCATCTGACGACTGCTAAAAGCCCAAAAAAATATATTTTTTCTCCAATAACTGCATCCGCCATTTTTTCACATATCAGTATTTTCTAATTTTTTGAGTTTTTGAGATTTTTTTTTTTCCATCCAACGAGTTCTGAAATTTTTTCTATTTTTCAAGTTTTTGAGATTTTAGCCATTGTCCATCATACAAATTTTTTCCAGAATAATTTATTTTTGTTTTTTTTAATTACTCAAATTTTTTAGATTTTTGAGACTTTCGAATTTTGCAAATTTTTTCGGGTTTCTTAAAAAAAAAAAATTTCACCTAACATGCATCCGACAACCACGTCACAAAAAAAATCTGTCGAAAATTGCACTCAACCAAATTTCAGTTTTTGCGTTTTTTTAAAATCTTCGAGTTTTTCAGATTTTCTAAAACGTTTTGAGTTTTTCAGATTTTTTAGGATTTTTCGAGTTTCTTGGTATTTTTTGATTTGTTAGGATTTTTCGAGTATTTCCAGTTTTTTCAATTTTTTTCAAAAAATTGTGTCCAAGGACCTACACAACAAGACTTTTGTTGACGTTTGCATCCGACAACCTAAAAAAAAATCTCTTTAAAGATTGCATCTGACGATTTTTTTGGAATTTTTGACATTCGCGGATTTTTTTTCAAATTTCGAGTTTTTCGGATTTTCAAAATTTTCGAGTCGATTTTTTGAGTTTCTTGGATTTTCAAAATTTTCGAGTTTTTTTTCAACGTTTTTCAAATTTTCTAATTTTTGACATTTTTTTTTTGAGTTTTTTCGAATTCTTGTCGAATAATTGTGAATTCTTAACAAGAATTCGATCATGAAATTCGTTACATAAGAGGCAGCTCTAATCAAGTTGTAGATGCTCTTAGTCGGATCGGTGAACTAAATGAGTTGTCATTCACCCAGATTTCTACGGATCTATATCCAGATTGGGTGAATGAGTTGTCATTCATCCAGATTTCTACGGATCTATATCTTTTGCTAAGTAGAAAATATGAATCAGATTCTCATTTTGGTCACATTTGAAACATTGTTGAGACGGAAGAAATGTGGACAATGTTGAGTCAGAAACACAGGGGACTCAACTAACTAAGAAAGATAAGTAGATTGTAGAGCAGTTCACCATTCGAGATAGATTACTATTTCGGAATGAAAAAGTTTGTGTACTTGGTGAGGATGATGAGCTCAAACGTAAGATTTTGTTTGAATGTCATGACATACCATGTGCAGGTCATCCCGGTATACACAGAGGACTCTAGACTTGGTTAAGAGGGGATTTTATTGGCCAAAGCTCAAGCCATATGTTGAGTCACATATTGCTAAATGCAAACCCTGTCAACTAGCAAAGTCTAAATGCCATAAGGCTGGTGGTTTGTTGCATCCATAAAATATCCTAGATAAGAAATGGAAAAACATATCTATGGATTTTGTAATTGGACTTCCAAAGACCCAATGGCAAAATGATTCTATTTGGGTTGTAGTGGATTGGTTAACTCAGTTAGCTGCATTCATACCAGTTAAGTCAACTATAAATCTGATCCAACGGACGTACAAAATTTTTGCCAAATAATGTAACTACCTTATCACCCTCCTTGAAAGTGAGAATGTGCTTCTCAAAATCAATTAACAGAGAAGGCGACTTATTAAATAGCCATTCGTAACGTAAGATTAAATCAGTACGGGCTAGGTCTAAAACATGAAAATTAACTAATTTTGTATGTCCTTGCATCAAAATTGGGAGCTTCGGGACTTTTACGTTCCAAGTCTCCAACTTTGCTCCTGAAGCTCGATAAACATTATATCTATGATTGTTGGCTTCAGTTTCCAAGCTGAGTTTCTGCACAAGACGAGAATTAATAAAATTATGAGTTGAACCACTATCTAATAAAATACTCACTTCTTGATCTTTAATTGTGCCAATTAAACGGAAAAGTTCATTAGGCAAGAAAGAAGTAGTACTAAAAGAACATTCACACTCACAATCAGTCAGGTTAATTTCCAAAGTCTTACCATTGCCTCCTGGGATTTCAATCATGTGAGCAGACACTTTTTTGTACGTCCATTGGATCAGATTTCTACATTGAATGAAATGGAAACATTGGATTATTCTGAGTATGAGTTGACCTTCCAAAGGTGTAAATAGCAAAAATGATGACATGTTGTACAATTGCTGCATCAACTTTGGGGTAGTTCTGACCTGTAGTCAATTAACATTTGGCTTAAGAACATCTTGTAACATTCTGAGGGATCAGGTTGGTCAAGTTTGTCATAACAAGTGGAAAACCCTCTTAAAAGAATATCTTAACTCGTCTAAACCAAGGTAAGTTGTAAAACTGTCTAGAAATTTAGTCCTGTTGCAAAACCTATCACCTACCGTTCTTCAATTAATCTGCGGCATTCTACAAAAGAATGGGACATAGGTAAGCACAAACTGGTCCAAGCTTTTGCCAGTAAAATTCAGAATCAATGTTAAGTTCCACTAGAAATTATTTGATGATCAAGGACTAAAAAGCCTAAATAACGAGTAACATACAAGAGGAAGAAAACAGATGCATAATTTAAGTGTTCTAAGCGATGATGCCATAATAATGCTTTATTGACAAAAAAAATTATCCTGCACAATGGAATAAACTATCGTCCTCTTTCTTCATGCATGACTATGCCTATCAATTTCGAATAAAACAATACAAATGCGACTGCTAGTTGGTTGGAGTCTATTGTCATTCATCTAGTTCTTCTCAGAAGTTGCTTACTGGTAAGCGGTGACATTTGCCCTTAAACAGTCTGTCTGCATAGATTAACATGATTGTCACTCTACAAAAATGAACATAATTGTCACAGGCGAAAAATGTGACTTTTGTGAGAAATGCGACAGTGTCGCAAAATCTCATTTCCTGAATATTGGGACAGCCCCACACTTTGCCAAAGTCATCTCCTTAACATTTGAGGCACTTTGAAAAATGTGAAAAATGCGACACTGCATTCTTATTCTGAATTCCTGATAGGCGAATAATGCAAAAAACGTGACACTACATTTTTACTCGAAATTTTTGATAGACGAAAAATGTGAAAAGCGCGACACTGTATTTTTACTCGTAATTTTTTACAGTGTCGCTTGAAGAGAAAATTGATTGTAGCAAAAAGACAACAATGTCGGGTTTTGTGATGAGAGAAAATTCGTGACACTATTGTCAGACTCCGTGTATTTTTGCAGACTGTGTGAAAACACTTGTAATTTTGCAGACTATGTAAAACACGGGAGAATTCGCAGAACTAGATAAAGAGTTGGATGAAGATTAAAAACCGATTAGTTGATGAGTAGGAAGGAGAATAATCCAACAGTTCAAATTCCCATTAGGGTCGTAACATACTTCCTCCCTTATTTCAGTTCTGTCCTCAGAACTTAAAGTCCTAGAAACTCTTCATTAAATTACCTTCTAGTTCTCATAAATTCCCATCATCAGAATATTCTTTCCATAGAACCAGATGCTTAATACCTCTCAATTATGCAATCACTTGGATCTTGTATCAAGAATCTTTTCAAGCTCTAAAGGAATGCTTTCAGATAAGATTTTAAGAGAATCTAGACTTTTACCAAAACTAAGAAAATCCTTCACAAGTAAACTCATCTCTAGACGACTAACATGGAATATGGGATGAGTCTTGATTCTCTGTGGTAACTCTAACTAGTAAGCCAAAGATCCAATCTTTTTCAAGATTTTATATGGTCCACTTTAACAAGCAAACAAATTGTAATGCTTCCCAGTGCGCATTACCTTAGAATTCTTCAGAATTCTAAGATACACACAATCTCCAACTTGAAACTCTTGAGGCAATCTTTTCAGATTAGCAAAATTTCTTACTCGATCCTTGGCACTTAGAATATTTTCACTGCTAATTGTAGTATTTCCTGCATTTCTCGCAAGAAATTTGCCACTTTCTAAACTTTAATCAACTTAGTTTCAACCGTTACCGGAGATTTAGGTTGAAATCCATACATAAGCATAAATAGACTATACCCAATAATGCTTACTACTGTTACAAGCAAACTCAATCAATGAAGGATACTTTATCCAATGAGATTGCCATCAGGAGACTGATGCACAGAACATCAAATCTTTACATTGCTTGCGTTATCCTCTCTTAGAAGTGAAATATAGATTGGTGGAACCTGAACTATGATTTGTCAATCACAATTCACCAGATTCTTATTCTATATTTGAAAATAAGAGAATGTGAATGCAACTATTCTTAAAGACATGAGAGTTGCTCCACAAAAAGCCTTTCCACCAGAAAAGTTTCGGATTTATGTGAATCTACTCTCCTTACAATGTCAATAAGGAACTATAGTCTCAAAATCTTCACTCTTGACATGGCTCAACATGTCATTTCAAAGTCAAAGTTCATCTTAAATACATCTAGACCCCAATACACTTAAGTTCTGATCTAGAATAACTTAAGATTAATTAACCTCATTATTGAAGCCCTCGGCTTTTGGTTTCACCAATTATCCAACTCCAACTGAGTTTCCAGGATAATTTTATTTTCAAACAAAAAATAATTAGAACCAAAAGTTTCTACATATCTTATGTAAATCACCCATTACCTGAGTCTCCATCAAGATACTATCCCACCACTTAGTAGGATTATCTAATGGATGCAACAACCCATCAGCCTTCATGCATTTCACATTACTCCACTCGCACTGTTATTAATTCAACACATAAGATTCTACGAAAGGAATTAACTTTGGCCAAAAGAATATCCTCCATACCAAATCTATACACCATTTGAGAATTTGTCATAAGACACTTCTCAACAATATGTCTATGTTTCCTGACTAGTTTATGCATGCTAATAAACTCAGTCCAATGAAATCATAGTGGATCCACAAGACTAAGAATCTGCGTTAAAAACACATGATCCCACTATGAATCAATAAATAATTAATCTCCATCGATCATACCCAATCTGTATATATATTAGATGCCTAACTGAGAATCCTATAACCCAACTATCATAAGTCTAGAGACTATCTCTCAAAGAGTGCTTTTTCATAGAATGAGAAACCAAAATCTCAATCAGATATTTATTTCCAAAACAATACATCATTAGCCAAAAAAAAATTTCTTTGCATCAGCTCTTAGTTCTCACTAACTCAAGTTGAAAAAAACCAAAAAGGAACCACCTAAACAACCCTTTCTTGTAATAGGATCACCTAATACCAACCTATTTGGTTCATAATTAGTGACTTCCTATCATACAAGAATTACTTCTAAATTTTTTTCCATACACTGAATTTCTTAACAATCTTTAAAAGATCCCAATAGTATCCAAAATGTCCTATCAATTCTTATTCAAAACCAAGTCCTTCATCTATAGACATTATGGATTCAATCTAGAATCAATACTATAGATGTTTCTCCCAGGCAGCTTTTTATCAACTACTTCTCCCCCTTTTATCAAGAAAGTCCACAAGTTTCCAATAAAAGTCATATCACACCAGATACAGTCTAGGAGAAGTCTTACAGAAGATCTCATTGAACCGGACAAGTCGATAGCAAATGTTGCATCAACCGACTCCAAGACAGTTAATGACCCAACATACTAGTATAACAACTTATCCAAAGGTATTCTTCTCTGATTATAGAAACCATTACCTCATGGGAAACCAACTTGAATAGATCAAAAAATGATTTGCACATGGATCAACTAATTATTCCCAATTAGTAATCCATGAATATCATTGTTAGTCTATGGGAAATTATTTAACCTTTCATGCACTATCATCCAAGGAACTTAGGTAGATACTTTACCTTCCAATGTATCACATGAACTCGAGTTGTAGATTCAAAAACAAGAAATTTTCAAATATATTCATAGAGAAAAATATAGCACTCACGGTTCCCTATTTTGTGATTTGAGATATCCATAAAGGGGTCATGACCAATACCTCAAAAGTCCCTACAGAAAAACCCTCTTGTGACCCATAACAATTGGCATCCCTCAAGTCATATGACTTTATTATGGTCATACCGATTAGTTAGTTTCAAATCATCTCTTTGGAATTGCTTGCATCCCATACCACAGGTTCTTCCTCCAAGATGACCGTCCACTTTCCGATCCAACATTCCAAAAATCAATTGATTTCATTGAAACTCACAAAATCTTTAGAGATTTTCTTAGAATCTCAAGGTCTGACAAAAGATTCAAGTAACTTTAGAATCCCACAACTATACTATACCAAGTTCTCAGGAATGTCAAAATTTCAACTTCATAGTACGAATTCCAACCTAAGTCTCCTTTCCACCATTCCTAAGGTTAAGTTCAAATATCCCTTTAAGTTGGCAGATTTAGAAATTGGAAAGAACAAGTAGGAATCAAAATTCAATCAAAACAAACTTGATTATGGTTCCATTAATATCTTTCTTCCATCCCATTCCTTGGGACTAAAGTTTTTTTAAGTTGAGGCACCTTTAACATGTACCTTGGCCAAACTTTCGTGAATTTGACACTAGTCACCAATCCATGATTGCCCACATAGCAATTGGGAAAAAAACAAATATTGACATCAGACTTAGAATTTGTTTCAAACAGGGACACAGATCATGCTACACAGTAACACAGGTAGAAAACACTCTCCGCATCAAGCTCACATAGCAACTATATTTCTCAAAATGAAATTACACTACTTTACATATAGTTGTTCACTCAGGCAACCCATGCATGACCAAGGTTGCCGTTGGCGGGATGCGTGTCCCGTCAACTTGCCTCGTGGCGAGGCCAACTGATCCTTATCGACTGATAGGACCCACAATATAGTAGCACAGTGATTAAGCTTTAATTCTAACTATCAGGTCCCAACACAGTAATGAAAGCTTGCCAAAATTCCACAGAGAATTTAGCCTTTTCACCCGTCTCCAAGGGATTACCCTCACCTGGAGGAAGCTACCCCTTCCGAGAACAAAAGGACCCAAAATTTTGTTTTCCATCCGGGACTCATATAAGCGTACAAATTGCAATAAAGTCACTTAATTGTACCTAGATGTTTATTAATTTAGTGGAACTTCAATGGTCTGTCTCCAACTATGGAGCCACGCATCGCTTGGAAAAACCAATTCAAGGATTCTCCCGATTATAAAAATTGACTCTAAAACAATTTGGCATGATTTAATACAGGAACTCGACAAGTAAAGCTCATAAAAAATTCTCATGAGCCCCACGTGCTTGCCAAAATTCATTACTGTCAAACCAAACCATGCAACATAAGCAACTGCAATTTAAACCATATTAACATTTCCAAATGCATGAGCCCCATTCAACTGCCCTTAAAAATAAAGGCCTTAAAACCACAAAACCTAGTTTGTTCCCCCCACTCTGAATAACGTGGCCATGACTAATAGCCAAGCAAAAATTATCCAGCGGGAAGGAACCACAAACAACCGAAGACCCTCACAAAAACTGAAAGGCAACCCTAGCAAGCCTACAAAATCCTAGGTACCCGCATGACTAGGCCACTCTAAACCAACATGCATGGGAAAAAAATTCACTCACTTGCATGTTTAGAATGACCCCCCTAGAAAAAGTATTCTTTTATTTTTAGGAGCCCCCCCACCATTGAGCCTATTGGCACTACCCTGGGGCCAAATAGGTTTTGGCCCCAGCGCAGTGTGGGGGCTACCCACCAAAATGGGGGACGGGTGTAGGTGGCTATTTGTGGGCACGCGCCAGGGTGTGGTCCCGGGCACCCTCGCAATGGCGCTGGGTAGCGCAGGTGGTGCCGGACAGAGGCATCATGCAGGCACCAATGGCACCGAGCAGCCCAATGCCTAGGCACACACACATAAGGAAAGGGCACATTTTGCCTATATATTTGCTCTCAGAAATCCCATAAAAATGCTTA
The DNA here is from genome assembly GCA_029204225.1 of Diphasiastrum complanatum. NCBI lineage: Eukaryota > Viridiplantae > Streptophyta > Lycopodiopsida > Lycopodiales > Lycopodiaceae > Diphasiastrum > Diphasiastrum complanatum. The sequence goes on along the minus strand of MU834931.1, from coordinate 4,326 downwards.
TGGAATAATTTTGGTTGCCCCGGACACATGGCACCCGAGCAACCAATTTTTTTTTTTAAAAGAAAAACGTGTGGTTGTGGTGAAGCTGGGGCCCAAATGGGCAATGCATTGAAGATGTGATCAACATTCTGAAATATATACGAATCTCGGGATAACATGCATAAGTATTGTCCTCAATAGCATGCAAGTAATCGAATGGCACACACGGTCGGGCTTAGACAGTAGATATTAGAAATTAGAGTCAACGACTTAGCTTCACAAGCAATTCCTGCCCCATGGGAAAGGAATCGCGCCTTCCTACACGTAGGAAAGACTACGATGGGTTGCTAGAAGGCATGCTGAATGTTGCTCATGATTGCAAGTCTGCGGGAAGAAAATCATATTACTCTGCAACGAATGACTCCTTTGCTAATTGTGCGTGTATGGTAGTTGTTGTTGAGAATACTATAGTCTAAATGTAATAAATACGTGTTTGCCACGTGTACCAGAGGTTGGGTCCTCAAACGACACTAACACGTCAGCGTGTCTTCTCTCTCACGCATAAACAATTGTATGAACATTCCGCTCTGATTCATGATCTAATACAACAGAGTCACGTTCTTCTCTCTTATGCTTCTCAACATATGACTTCCAATAAAAATTGGTTTTCATTCTTAGATGAAATTTCCTATCATAACAAAATTTTCTCAGGGGACATTAGCTCCCTTGATATTCAAGGATGTGGAAAAGTACCAGTTCAATTACCAAACAACCAAACAAAACACATTCGAGACGTTCTGTATGTTCCATCATTAACCAAGAATCTTCTTTTTGTTTCTCGCATGACTAATCAAGAATTATCTGTTGATTTTTCCTCACAATTGTGCACTATCAAGGATTAAGGTCATCGTGAAGGCAACTCATGCCAAAGTTCCAATTTTTGCCATGATTGCTTCTTCAAGCAAAATTCTTGGTTCTCTATTGTGGCATCGTTGTCTTGGTCATGTCAATTTTCAAAATCTTAACCAAATCAAACGTCTCAATTTTTAAAGAGACTTTGATGTCAATTTGCCTTCAACACAACCACTTTGTTCATCTTGCATCTATGACAAGCATCAACGAGCTTCCTTCATGAAGAAGTCACCTACTCAACCGTTGGACTTAGTACATATGGACATATGTGGTCCAATGAAGACAATCTCTCATGGTGGATCCAAATACTTTATCACCTTCATTGATGACTTTTTTCGTTGTTGTACAATCTATCTTCTTCGTTTAAAATCACAAGCCTTTCATTTCTTTCAAGTCTACAAATCCTTTGCTGAAAAACGATTCTCGATTCTCCTCAACAAAATGGTGTTGTTGAACCTAAAAATCACACACTAGTTGAATGTGCACGTTGTTACTCATTCATCATTCCTTGTCTCAATCTTTTTGGACTGATGTTGTTTCTACAACTTCTTATATTCAAAATTTGTTACCACATGCTCATTTACATGACACAACTCCCTATGAAGCATGGACTGGTTTTAAATCTTCCACTACTCATCTTCGAGTTTTTGGATCTACAACCTATGTTTATGTACCCAAAGATTTGTAACATGCCACCTCAAAATCTAATATTGTTTAAGCAAGAAACTGATTGGGATATTGCCTTTTTTACAATCGTCTCTTCTCTCCTTGAGTAGATCCATGGAGCCTTTGGGAGGACAATTGAATTCCCACCATTTGTGGCCATAAATAGGCCATCTTTTCCACTTTTTTTAAGTCATGTCGTGCATTTTTTTAATCTTTCGACCCAGTCAAGTGGTCCCAAATCATGCCCCCAACATTCTTGAATATGTGCATCGGGTCCAAAAAATGGTTTATCAACAATTCTCCCCAATATGGAAATTCATGAAATATTGATAACCTCTTCATACCAGGAGGGAGTCGCCCTAGATCTTGATTTACCTCCAAATTTGAAGCCAATCGCTTGCCTACAATATTTACAAACAAGCACACACATTTAATGCAGATTATTGTTAGAAGAAATCTAAAGAGAGCAACTATAAAATAAATAAATGACAGGTACATTAATTGGCCCAAATATGTATTGTACGTTCATGGAGTTGGGACGTTGACCAACAAGCCCATCACGCATAGGGGCCCTCATAAACCATCTTTCGTAGATGTTGTGAGTGACATGCTTGCAAATACTCGCCACAAACGGGACATGCATTGTAGCTAGTAGTTTGGAGCTCTACATTAAGACAAAACAACCAAATTAATTGTGAGACTAATGTTCAAATTGAAAGAAAATTTGTGAATACAGATAAGATTTAGTACCATGAATCGAACCAATAACAAGGATCACTACTACAAAAAACGATTATAGTGACAAAAGTTTGCTTTGTTTGTAGGGTTTGCATTTTGGAGGGAAAGTCAAGTGGTCAAAGAGGGTTTGGACACTCTGTAAAGGGATGTAACTCATGGAGAGACACATTTTTTCTCTTCTCTTACTCATTTCATCATTATACATGGTTCTCTTTGGGTTCTACTACTCATTGGTGCACTCTCTTGATGATATCTTGCAATTCTATGTGTAGAATGATCATTTATTGCTATTTTTGGTTCCACACGTGTGAAGTACAGTAGATACTGTAATTGTATAAAAAACAACTATATTTTATGTTTTGGTTCATGTTTGATCAGTATTTCTTTGAGTTTGCATCTCATTTTGTATGTAGATGCTGATTTTTCTACATTGGTAGGATTGTTGGTTTGTTCCTTATTGTAACCAAAGATCAGAGACATGGATTGGATCTTGAATGATCTGAAATCCTTCACATGGTATCAGAGCTCTTGTGTTTTAGGTTATAAAGGATCAGCCATCTTTATCAAAGATTTGGAGGAGTTACCAATGCTAGAGCGTGCTAGATTGATCTCTACTCAAAAATCAGCATTTTTGCATGTGTAGAATTGTTCTTTTGTAGGTCAAAACTCAATATAGGTATATATACTTGATTTTTTTCATTTTCACACTTGGTTTATTGAAACTAGATGATTTTTGGTGCATTAGGAAGGTCTCATTGGAGTCTACAAGAAGATATATCAAGTTTTTAAAAATTGCATGTAGAATTTGAGATATTCAATTGTTTGTGATATGTCCAAATCCTAATTTTGATTGGATCTCTAGTTTGTGAGGTTACTGAACTTCATTTGAGTGTGGTGGCAAGAATCATTAGATTGAGGATAAATCATAGGTTGATCAAGATCTCAGTATTCTATGTGTTGATTTTCTAGTTAGAGTGCTAGAAGAGATTTGAGAGGTTCCATATCTTTGTGATATCTTCTTGAGTTCATTTGTTGACATTCAAGAGAGTGCTTTGTGCATTGGAACAGGTTGAAAGAAGAATATCAGGTCGTTTCAACATGGCTACAAGTGGAGGCTTTATGTTGGAGAGCAATGATAGGCTTGCCTCAATCAACTATTCTAGTTGGAAGGTGAGGATGCAGTCCTTATTGGAGATGAATGAGTTGATGGAGATTGTTGCAGGTGTGGAGGAGAGGCCTCAAGCACCTCAAGATCAAGTGAGGTATGACAGGAGAGCAAATAAATCTCTACACATGATCAAGATGAATGTTACCAATGAACTTTTCAAGGAAGTTGGTAAGTGCACATCATCTTTGGAGGCTTGGGAAGCTTTGAAAAAGCTTTATGAATCCAAGTCTACATCAAGAGTGCTTACTCTTAGGAGGCAAATCTTTCAAAGTTTTCAAAAGACGGAAGAGAGTACTCATGATTTTGTTTTGAGGGTAAAAACATTCAATGATGAGTTAGCATGTATTGATGAAAGCATTAAGGAGGTAGAACTTGTTCAAGTTATACTTAATGGCTTGTTGGATGTGTGAAGAATTGAAAAAGATTATCTATTTTAGATATAGGGGTCTTATGTTTTTTACATCAAGCATCTAGGTGTAGGATGTTGATAGGAATAAATTTGGCATAGATGGCAAATTATGCATTTCCACTTGTAATGCCACTATTGAGCCAAAATAGAGTAAGAGGCTAAACACTTGCTAATTAGAGTGTAGACAAGTGTAAAGTTTTTGTTTGATGAATTCCAAGAGGTCCAATAGGATATAGAGGTGGAACCCTGTGAGGTAGGAAATTGAGGTGTGCTTGAATATAGTCCAATAGAATTAAGAGGTGCATAGATCAATGATCCAATAGGATCAAGAGGTGACAAAATGTGGTCCAATCATAGTTAAGCATAGTGGTAGCTCATGGACCTACTAGTATCATTGTACTCCTCATTTTGAAATCAATTGATTTGGTGATTTCATGGATTTTGTGAGTTTTTG
>MU834930.1:0-43078 GCA_029204225.1 Diphasiastrum complanatum | reverse complement strand
AACAGTTTGTTTTTTATTTTCCCTACTAGTGTTGTCAAGCTGTAAATAAAGTATTTCCAAAAGGTCTTCACCAAATTTGTAGATTATCTTATGTACAATGGTGATCGTCAAATTTGGATCGTTTCAAATGTTGGAATATTAAAAAAAGACCTTGGACTCCAAAGTGCCATTAAACACAAGTGCTCCAATGAGATGAACCTGAATAAAATCTGCCTCGTTCAAATTTTTGGGCATTTTGACAAAATGAGGCAACATTGTTTTCTTTTGATCCATGCCATCAATAACAAGGCCTAGATATTTTTGTAAACATTCCAAACATTTCTTTCTATGCTTGGCCAACTTTTGTCTTTCAATTGTGTGTTGATATCTGTGCACTTGAGGGCTTTTGTAGCATCCACTGAAAATACAATGAACATATTTAATAGAATAAAGATATCATAATGATATTAAAAAATATTGCAACTTAAATTTATTTCAAAACATAAAGTATTAAGATCAATGACAAACATGATTAATTTTTACCCTTTTCATCATTGGTCTTTGCAAGTTGTTTTGTAGACTTTAACAACTCGCAAGTGGAGCATACTGTCATTCGTGATTTTTTGGAAATTTTTTATGAAGAATGGTAAAAAATATCTTTCTGTGTTGACTTTGGGGGACTATGCTCATGCTATTTTCATTGTACATAATTGAGGTATGTGAATTGAGCACATGACCTTGTAGAATAGGTCGAGTGTGTGTTAGGTAGATTTAGATGTGTAAGCATGCAAAATGTTAGGTGACATGCAAAGTTAGGTAGAATGCAACTTGTAAAATTCTACACATGTCTAGTGTATCTAAAAAAAATATATGAAATTCATGCCACATCATGCATGTAGTTTGAGATGTGGATCTATGATAGTAGAGTCGGCTAAATGATGTGGATCAACCATTGATCACATGCAAATCCACCTTGGAACTCGAGCCTCATCATGTAAGATTTTTTGGCTAGTTTCCATATTGAAGTTTTTGAAGAGAATTGAGATTTCTCTCTCTACACGAGATCTATTGATTGTACATTCTCTCTCTACCCGAGAGCAAGCAAGTTTATCTATAATGAACACTTAGAAACTTTTTTGGTCATTATCTCTCATAGTGAGTACATAATTTTTTAGTCTATGATATGCATTTGTGCTCTTGTCTTGAATTGTCAAGTAATTGTTGTTTGATCATTTATGTGCAATCACAACATCTCATAAGATCCTTCAAAGGTTTGTTGAGAGGTTCATAAGTGCCAAAACTTCACATGGTATTACAGCTTTGTAGAGGTTAGTGTACATTCATAGCTTTCTCAATTCTTGAGAGTAATTGCTTGAAGGAACTCGGATTTTGGAGAAGAATACAATCTCGATTGCAATCAAACAAATTTTGGATCATAGGTGGATCAAATCAAGCCTGATTCGCTTCAAATGAGACCTGTATGGACTAGAGATTCCGCACGTGTGAGATCTGTGCTGGCTTAGATGTTGATGCCAGCTAAAAAAATAAATTCCTATTAAAGGATCTCGAATTACTTGGAGAACGTATATTAAAGAGCTACTTCTGATGAGAGTATCGATGTAGGTGTCTTAGACAACCGTTTAGATAGATTGCAAAAACTTTTAGGCATCAAAGACAACATGCAATTCACTGATCCTGATATTTTGATATAAAGGAATGTGATTACAATTAGGCGTCAAGGACAACCATACATTTTCTTGTTTGTGACATTGCGGAAGAAGAGTGAGAGTTACTTAACATTCAACAAGAATGCAAGGAAATGGAACAATAGCAAATCTGTATATTAGTGCTGTAAAAACTACAAAACAATCACATTGATAAGTGCATGATCCGACTAACAAAAACAAGACAATAGCTATTGCTCTAAATATTTACTCTCTCTCTATAATCACTAACTCTGAGGAGTCAGCTATTGAAAGACCAAATTTGGTCGTAGATCTCCATATACTCGTGTATCATTTGACGAATCAACTTTTTTTGAATCTCTATCTCTCTTCAATCGCTCATTTACTTATATAACAACTGGAAGATCTTGCATTATTCTATCTTAGCATTTACAAGATCGCTTAAGTGACTAACTAAAACAGTTATTATTGGAGCATGAAGACGTAGACAGTCTATACTTGGAATCCTGTGTATTTCTGTAGAGTGTCGTTCTTTTCGTATTTATGCGAAACAGCGTCGCATTTCTGGACGTGTCTAAAATGGCCTAAAAATTGAGTTAACACAAGTGTCACAAAACACTTAGTTGCTCAGGATGGCCTGAAGTTGACAAGGGCAACAGTGTCAGGTTTTTCGCCTGTGGAAATTCTTGAAAAAAAATGCAGACTGTAGCGACAATTAGTGCAAGAATGGAGACTGTTGAAAAATAGTTTATTTTTTGCAGACTACTTGAGAGAGCGATTTACATGAAAAGGAAGGAGGACAGTTAGGATGAGTAGGAGTAGAATTAAACTCCAACACTTCCCCTCAAGCTTACCGCTATGAATCTGGACTGCAATTGAGATTTATCATATCTACTAAAGTAGAATGTTTATCTCTAGACAATGGTTTTGTCAAAATATCAGCCAACATATTGTCTGTATGATAGTAACTTAGATCTGTGGGAATTGTAGATCCTGTAGTAGCCTTCTGAGCCAAATTATCTCCTTCACTGTTGATGTAGTTGCAACGTATTCAGATTCTGTTGAGGACAACGAGATGCATTTTTGCTTTCTGTTGTTCCATGAAATGGGTCCTCCTACAAGGAAACAAATATATCATGATGTGGATTTTCTGATATCCACATCTTCTGCCCAATCTGAATCTGAATAGGTGACTAAAGTGAGTATAGCTTATGTATCACCATTATAGCTCAAAGCATAATGCTTTGTAGCTTGAATGTACTTCAGCACTCTTTGTAGAGCCTTCCAATATTGTAGGCCAAGATTGGGCATATAATGAGATAATGTGCTTACCGCATATGCTAGATCAGGTCATGTGCAGATCATAGAATACATTATAGATCCTATAACAGATTGATAAGGATACCTACACATTTATTGTTGATTTGCTTGAGTTCTGGGGCACATGTCTTTAGACTACTTGGATTCTGGATCCATGGGTGTGTCTATCAGTTTGCATCCACCATGCCATATCTGCGAAGTACATTGATTAGATAGGACTCTTGGCTTATAGTGATTCTTGCGATCTCTGCTGATCTCCATACCGAGAAGGTAGTGAATTGGGCCTAAATCATTTATCTCAAATTTCGATGAAAGTAGAGATTTGGTTTTCTGTAATAACTGATTTGAATTGTTGATAATTAAGGAATCATCAACGTATAATGCTATTATAACATAGCTTGACCCTTTACACTTGAGATATACATTATAGTCTACGGAGCAAGAAGTAAAATTATGCTGCAACAAGAAGTGATTGATTATGTCATATCAGGCCCTGGGAGCTTGCTTAAGAACATATAATGCCTTATGCAATTTACATACCAAATGCTCTTTTCCTTGAAGGATGTAACCTTCTGCTTGATAAATGAATATGTCTTCTTGTATGTATCCATGAAGGAATGCTATCTGGACGTCCATCTGGTGAATGTCCAAATCTTCTGCAGTACCGATAGCCAACAAGACATGAATAGATTGATGCTTTACTACTGGACTGAAGGTGTTAGTGTAATCTATCCATAAGCTTGCTCAAATCCTTTAACCACTAATCGAGCTTTCCATTTGGATATTGATCCATCTGGCTTAAGCTTTAGCTTGAAGGTCCAATTACAGTCAATAGGTTTAATACCTACAAGAGGATTAACAAGACTCCAGGTCTTGTTCTTCATTTAGGAATGGTACTCAGCATCCATGGCAGCTTTCCATTCGTCTACATTGGGCATTGATAGTGCTTCTACAACAGTGGCAGGTCCATCATGATTGATGCACGCCTGAGAGACAAAATGATCAGGTTGTTGTTGTTGTCTTGCAGACCTTCAAACTGCAGGTGCTTGAGTGGATGTTCTCCTGGGCAACTTCAGCTTGTGGTTGATGAACAGTCATGGATCTATGGGCCCATCGATGGAGAGTGGAGCTGTTGGGAGAAATCCTGTATTGGAACATTCGTAGGTCGATGCCTGTCGATGGAGAATGGAGTTGCTGTGATAGACTCTTGCATTGGCTACCTTTGCTTAAAATCATGGAATTTGTCTTCAAGGAAGACAATGTCGCGGTTAACTGAAATTTGACTGTCTCAATATCATCAATGCGATAAGCCTTGTGTGACATTGAATAGCCGATAAAAATATATTTACACCTTACTGGATCTAGTTTCTTCCTCAAATCAGACGGTATTTGAGCATAACAGAGACATCCGAACACTCGTAGATGTTTCAAACTTGGTTTGTAGCCGTAGCAGGCTATTGTAGAAATTGCTTCAGCCCAAAAATTCTTAGGTAGTTGAGCGTTGACAGTCATGGATCGTGCATGACATTGTGTTAGGAATTGAAGTAGAACCTGAAGCTCCTACTGAAGCTCAAACATTCAAGAAGAGATCCAGAATTGCTCTTCATTAAAATTAATGTGTCCAATGAAGTGTTAAGAAAAATTAGTCCTTGCACCTCAGCTAAGGAGGCTTGGGACATCCTTAAAACAATTTTATGAATCAAAGAATACATCAAGATTGCTCACACTTAGAAATCAGATATTTCTAAGCTATCAAAGAGTTGATGAGAGTGCTTCAAACTATGTCATGAGAGTTAACGATCTTCACAAAGAATTAGCATGTCTTGGAGATGCTCTAAAGAACAATGAACTTGTTCAAGTAGTCCTTAATGGATTAAGAGATGAATTTGAAAACATTGTTTAGACATATGTTATCAGGGAGGAGCTACCAACATTGGAAACTCTTCAAGGAGTTCTAGTTGCTGAAGAAAGCAGGCAAGAGAACAAAATGTTGAGGATCAACAAACTCTCAATGAAGGATGGTGGAGATGACAAAGCACTCTTCACCAAGGACAAGTCAAGAGGCAAGGGCAAAGGACAATAACAACACTTCAAGAAGGACAAGGACAAAGCCAAAGAAGATGGTGAGGATCAATCCTCACAAGCTACAAAATCCAGTGGCAAAAAGAAGATGTCAAGAATCAAATGTTTTTATAGTGGCAAGAAAGGCCACTATGTCTCAAATTGCTTTAGAAAAAAAACCAGTTCAAACAAGCTAACCTTACTAATGAGGAAGAGTGTGAGGATAATGAGAGTGATAGAGATGATTCTTTAATGATTTTAAGTTTTTTATCTTTCTCTTTTAAAAGTGAAGAAGTATCATTAGAGGAGTTCTTAATCCGTAAAAGACCCTTTGTAGAGATTCTCTTTATATTTTTTTTCTCAAATTTGGGTTACACATGGACCAATCAAAATACTCAAATTTGAAATCTACGTAACATAACTCATTAAAATTGAAAAAAAGTTTTTTAATAATGCTATAAGTCGGTGTCGGGGGCAGCCTGCAACATGACATGTTATTCATAGCAGCATATGCAATTATCATTAAAAATAGTATAACTTTTTAATCATAGGTCCGATCAAGACGAAAATTATACCATTGGAAAGTGCTCAACGACACCCTACACAACCTCCTACTTCCGAGCTACTATTCAAAAGTTATGGCCGGTCAAAGTTCTTAAAAAGTCAAATATTGCCTTTGTGTGACCATAGCAGGGAGGGTGCTATGGTCGCGCATAAGCGATATTTGAACTTTTCAGAAACTTTGACCGGCCATAACTTTTGAATAGTAGCTCGGAAGTAGGAGGTTGTGTAGGGTGTCATTGGAAAGCTCTCGTCGAGCGCTTTCCAACCATATAATTTTCTTACAGTTAAAAAGTTATACTATTTCTAATGAACTACAAGCGATAATGTAAATAGAATGGTCAAGCATCGAAAATCGTGCAGGTAGAAATGCAAAAGATTTTGGGCAAAAAATGAATTTATTTTGGTAATTTACATTAAGAAACTTTGTCAATCTACGTGACATTTCTTATAGGGTCTTTTTTGGATTCAAAATTCCTAATGGGTGGATAGATAGTGGAGCTAGTTCCCATATGTCTAGTTTTAGAAATTCTTTCACAAGTCTCATGTCTTATGTAGGTACAAAAAGATCAATCTATACTGCAAATAATGTTGAGTGTAGAATTGAAGGGATAGGTAGTATTCCATTGAATGGATCATCATCAAAGACTTTGTGTTTGCATGGTGTACTTTATGTACCTAAACTAATCAAGAACCTCATTAGTGTAGGGCAATTGTTTGATAGTGGTTTAGATGTCAAATTTCATTTTCACAAATGTGTAATTTCGAGGGAGAATGAGGTGATAACTAGAGGATCTCTAAAAAAAAAAGTATGTTACTTGGATTTGATATTGGCTAGTTTTTTGTCTATCCATTTTTTAGGTTTTAAAAGAAGATCATGACATTCTGTCATGGGTGTTTAGCTAAACAACATATTTCAGAATCATCAAAGAGCATATGGATGGGAAACTTTTCAATGTACTTGGAATATGAGACTTCAAGGTAGAGTGGCATTTGGCTAGTGATTTGAAAGTTTAAAATGTATGTTCAATGTTTCCCATGGACCAACTTCCAAAAATCCATGTTTATATTGTATGAAATCATCAAATGACATGACCAAAAATATAAGAATAACAAGAGACAAAGAGGATCCAAATTGAAAACATGTTTTACCAAGTCCTCTACAAAATGTACATATTTGCACTCTCCATACTGAGGTTAGAATAGTCAAAAAGCTTGTGTATTGTCACATATTATATGCTTGGAACACAAAGCTAGAATCATCTTCAAAGGAGGCTATTTCTAGACTAGAAGATGTTATGTCTAAAGCAGGTCTCCATAAAGGACATGTTAAAATACAAAAGGACCTTACGCTTTTAATAAAAGGAAATGCACCTTGCAAGCCGAGCATTGGTGGAATAAAGGCGCGAAGATTTTTATCTAACCATTCAAGAAAGCCATCTAAGACGCGTTACTTAGTTTGGAAAGACATCATAGTCGCTACTCAAGACTTTGATCAGGAAGGAGCAACAAGAGTAATGAAAGTTGACGTATGGAAAAAATAAATGACATGGTCGAAATATTACGAAGGGAATATTCTCAAACAATGACTTGTGACTGCTCCAAAAAAGTTGTGAGTTTGTAGATGCAGTTAAAGTGGCAAGGAGAGAGGATCATATCACACATTACATGGTAAGCATTTAAATTTATTTTGTTTTTTGAAGTTTACCTATTGATAGAAATTGTTGTTATTTTGCAGTACATATTATGACACCATTCCATATCCTTAGCAGAAAATCATGGAAGTTTGAGTATATGGTCATCACAAGGAATAGAAAAATCTCATTGGCAAGCAAGAGCAGCATTTCATAAAAACACACAACATGGTGGCCTCAATGGTAGACACAGATATATTCTTCAGCTATTTCAATGGTTCTATCGACGAGCACAAATACGACATCAAACAAAATCTACAAATTACATCAAGTTCAAAAAGGCATGCAAATTTATACATCAAGGGAGATAGATTGACAGACACAACATTGTACTATATATTTGTAATTTGTTTTGAAAAAAAATACATTTCCAATTGATTGGATATATCTATATCTCCTTGCCATCTTCATTTTCTTTTTCTAGTACCAGTTGTATTTTGTTGTCTTGGAGAAATTTTCTTCTGGCAAATGGATCCAAAAGATATGCATTTTTCTTTTCTCGACATAATTCTATATAAGTTGCATACAAAGCAAAATGAGCAGATCGGAGAATAGTATTCTCAGGTCCATAACCTAAAATCTTGAGTACACATGAAGAAAAGTATGAAACAACGATATGAAGTACTCCCTAGCACCTCGAATATTGGAATATTCTAGCCACTTTACATTTGTACGAAAAAAAAAATTCCTTCGAAATGATTATGATTTGTGGTACATTTTTTCTTATTGGGCTTTCATTAGTAATTCCAATATTATCCTTCAATGGTATTCTAATTAGTCATTGGGGAATACTTTTAATTTGTACTTTCACTATCAGGTTCACTAAATATAATCACAATAGTCAATTGGGTTACTTGCATGAGTTTTTTGCAACTGATGAGATTTTCATGCAAGGTTGGGTATGAAAGTTTTTAAAATATATTACGGTATCAGTTTCTATGAAAAAGAATCAGGTACAAAGCTACATATGGAAGCAAAGACAATTTTAACATTTTATGTCTACATGTGAAAGTTAGAGAAAAGTAGAACTAAGTAACTTTGTTGCTGCACTACTTGCCAATTATCTGTATCTTGCTCTCTAAGTTGATATGAAATCACGATCATATTTGAAAATTAGTCCCACAATTCAACAACTATCATAGTTTGGGAAATACTTTCCACCTGGGAAATGGAAAATGGGAGATGATAATTGAGAAATGGAAAAATGTTGTGCCACTACAAAAACAGACTAGTGCAAGAGTACCTTTTTCAGATTAAGATAATGAACATATTAGTCACTCATGATTCAAATGATGAACCATATTAGTTAACGCCAAAAGATAGTTAAAAGGAGTAACGACATTGGTCAAATTATGGTTTGGTTAAGCAATTCTTGTTCACCTATAGTCGAGTGATCATTCGTGAATGGATTGAATTTTTTATCAAATACTAATGAGGTCCATTTGTGAGTAAAGAGAAATGTTTGGCCATCAGCATGGTGATGACAGGGAGAACAAGATCCAAATTTGACTTCTAATTCATTGTTCACGATAAGAAAGATGAAGACAGAACATGGATTTCATAAAACTACATCAAATACTTTTGGGTATTGAGAAGCATCCTTCATCAAAAGGAATGTTTCAACAAACTTAACTTTAAGATCTTATTGAGTACAATTTCTATTTTATTTTAGAGCATCCCTTAGATAGCAATCCATTTTTGAGGTGTTAGCTCAACATGTTTATATGGATTCTAAGGTCAATGTACAATATTTGAATCCTCAAGATCATCTTTGTGTGTTTTATTTTTTTCTTTGTTCTTTTCTTTGATTTGTTTCATCTTGTATTTTGAATTTCACAGTCTTATGGGTCTTATTGTGCTCTCCCATGCTTGAATGAAGAAATATGACAAGTGATAATATATTTTGATAATTTCTTTGACAATATATTTCAATTGTTTCTAATAGTGTCTTCTTTTGTAGGAAATGTATACAAGATATCTTCCATATATTGGGTGAAAAATTGATCGACTAATTCAAAGATGGTTCTTGAAGACTACGTGATTGGTGGTTGGTGATGATTATCTAAAATCCTGAATATTGAAAAGTGAATATCTTGAATATTGATCGTGATTATTGTGAATACTGAGCGTGAATATTGTGAATACTCATGAATACTGATCGTGAATATTGATTGTGATTATTGTGAATATTGATCGTGAATACTCGTGAATATAGATCATGATTATTGTGAATACTTGTGAATATTAATCATAGATACTAAAAATTTCTAAATACTGATTGTGATTATTGTGAATATTGGTCGTCAACATTTCTTAATCCTTGCCAACTTCAAAAAAGAATTAATTACTTTCATGGTAGTGATTGTGATAGTGTAAGCTCTTGCAACTTAAAATGTTAAAAAAAGACAAATGAATCATTATGATAACTTAACTTACGGGTACTTACCTCCTTAGCAGAAACGCTAATAAATGCAGTTGTTTGAATCTCAAAGAAAATATTACAAATCTGTAGAAAAATTGTTGCTTTGTGCAGCTTCAAATGTTAAAACAAACTAATATCAAATTTTTTATTATAAAACACAAACTTATAAAAAACATAGATATATTTCAGATTCAAAGTATACAACAATGTGCAAATTAGATATGAATTGTCTGAAAAGTACACTATATCCTATTTATCTTATCATGCTCTCATGCTAATTGTCTTACATAGCAACAGATTGATGCTACTGCATGCAAAAGCACAGAATTGATCATCTGTGTGTGTATCTTATTATTATTATCACAAGGCTATAGTGCAGATTATCAAGCTAAATAGTTGCCATAGATTTTGTTGACTTCAAAGATCTATGGCAGTTTTCACTTTCATCTAGTTGGTGTTAGGTTGGAAAGCAAAAGCAAACAAGAATCTTTTCTAGGACAACTTTGTTTGGTTAATTGTGTTGTCTGATACAACGGAATAATAATCATCAAGAAATCGTATCATGTCAGATCTCTTCTTGTAAACTCAATAACAAGCTGGTATTTAGCAACCATTATCACAATCCATAAAACATTTGCTTGTAAAAGTTAAGAACAACATCAAAATTTTACTAAGCTATTCTTCTACACTCTTGTAATCTTCACAAAAATTTGAAATATGACAATATGACATGGCAAGGCCTTTGTGGCACAATACCAGATCGTTCTTGTTTCACTACAACATTGTGCTTATATATGGATTGTATAGAAGTTTGGGAAGACCCTTAATATTATGACCCTTAACATGCATAAGTGAGACTTCTTCCTTGCCAATTCCACATCCTTCATATTGTAAGTTTTCAACACGAATAGATTGTAATATTGATTGCATTTGCTCGAGTTTTGATTTGATATTGATTGTTATCTTCTGTAATGATTCATTATTTTTTTTAGTTGTTCATTTTCTTCTAACGTCTTTTGGAGATGACAATCTCTATTTTGACAATAAGAGGATATCCAAATTAACTCACCTTCTAAAAAGTGAATTTTATTCATACGAAGTTGTTTTCCATGGTTCTGCAATCTTTCACAATATCCTAGTAATCCACTATGCCCATTGCATATCCATGTAACTAAATGAGTTATTGAGGAGAATGTGGGATGTGTCAAAGTGCTTGGATCTTGTGGATATAATGTTCCATCTATCCACAAATCCAAGTATTTTTTTTTCTTCTGCCCTGTAACAAGAACGATCCTCAGCAGATATTTAAATTCCTTTGCCTCCTCTTCTTTGCAAAGATGCCAAATCAATAAAGATATCCACATGTAGATGATACAATGTCATCATAAAAAAAAACAATAGAGTAATCAGTTGCATCAAAGTACTATGACCAGATTCTATGAAGCAAAACAAAATACTCATCTTTGATTATATTATATACTCTATACGATCAATCCAATCTCCATGCTTCTATGCTTGATTCAAATTTGAAAATGCCGCTCATTTTTTCATTCCAATAGGTAGTTTGTGCTCATATTTCCATTCCAATGTGATGATGGCGTTCATAATTGGAGATGGCACCCATATTTCCATTCTCGTGGAAGGAATGCATATGTAGATATTTTGCTATTTTTCCTAATTCGAATTTGGGGATGGCGGTCATATTCTAGATTCAATGAAAATATTGCCCTTTTCGTAACCAATGGAGAGAATATTTTTGAATTTAGTCAAGTTATACTGTGAATTGTTTATAGTTCTTAACTATGACTATAGACACTGTGGTTAGATCATTGGGAGTTGGGGAGGCCTCGCGAGTGGCGGGGGCAAGCAAATAAACAATATTGTTTTTTTTTTTAATTTTGATATTTTTCAATAACCTACATGGCATTCCTTAAAAGGTCTTTTTGATATTGAAAACTCCTCTAATGACATTGTGAGGATGAGTTTGATGATCTGGGGTGGCTCTCACCACATGCATGTATTCAGCCAGATCCAACACCATCAACTGCTACACATACGATTGCCACTCATATGGCTCCTACTCATATAGTCCCCACTCGTACAGCTCCCAGACATATCGCTCCCACACACATGGCTCCTCCTGCTCAGTCACCCGGTCCGGTTGCTACATCCAGTTATACATCTACCCCTCAGATTCCACCACCGGCACCTGCACGTCGCCTCCCTAGGCCAGTTCGTCATGTTATACCATCTTTTCTGATCATTGGTATACAGCCTCAGCCTCATCTTACAACACCACGACGACCTACTCCTGCCATGCCAGAGAGTTCCACTCATAGACCCCTTCAGTCTAGCAGGTTACTATCCACAAGGAGCTGTCCCAGCCTACAACACAACCGTATTCATACACTCTGCCTACATTTAGGGTGCTTGCGTCTCGTGCCACACCCATTCTTGCATCATCAGTACTTTCTACTACATATGTTTCCACAACACCGACTCGGAGGTGTCCCAGAAGGCCTCCAGGATTTGGCAGGGGGTCTTCCCAAAGAGGCTGAGGTTCTAGTCAAACAGAGGCATGTAGACCGTGAGGGAGGCCACCAGGCTCTGGCAGAGATACATCTCGCATCACTTTGCCAGGGTTAGAGATTAAGGGAGATGCATTACATGACTTCAATCAGGTTGTGACAGAGGAGGCTGAGTCAGATGATTCTGATGATCCGGATGCCACACATGCATCTTGAGGACATGTTTTAGATGTTGTCATGTTGTTCATTTATGTTCCATTCATATTGTGTTTCATTGAGGTCTGTATGTGGCGGGCTCTATATGATGACACTATATACAAAGCATCTCACTTGTTTTCCTTGATGGATGGCTAATTGACGTGTAATTAAGTGGTTTACTATGATAACCTCCCCCTCTCTTTGTCTCTCTCTCTCTCTCTCTTAACAATTCAGGTTTTTTTTTGGCTTTTTTTGGGTCTGTTTTTGGGGGTGGGAAGTAAAAAAACAAGCCATTAATTAATCTATTAATTAAATGCTATGGTTCTCTCCAATTTAAAGAATTAAACTTCCTAAACGTTCACCATGGTTCTTGGAACCAAATTTATGAACCGTACGGTTCCAAGAAGGGTGGTGAACCGTCCACGGTTCACGGGAACTATGCATATGTTGCATTTTAGAACAAAGACAATATATCCTTGCAATGTGCAAATATAAAGCTTGTGCATCACGCACTGTCGTCAAATAACCTAGTGTTCTAAAAACCTTTTTCTGAGTTATCCTAAAAAAACCTGCATTTTTTAAAGATCATCCTAGATTTTCTAAGAACTATTATTTATCAAGGGGTTTATATGTCTGTCTAAAAAAATCTTGAAAATTTTCATGATTTTAGATGTTGAAAAGTTATGCCACTTCCATTCCTATACTTTGCACGGAAAATAGGTATGAACTGTGGTACGGTTCATGTAATTAAATAAATAATTAATCAATTATTATTTTTTGCCCCCCAAAAACCCATGGTAAGAAAAATAAAATAAATAAATTAATTAATTAGTCCAGGTTCACCAAGGTTCTTGGGACCAAATTTTATGAACCCTTCACTTTATGGTTCCAAAGAACCGTGGTGAACCGTGGACGGTTCATGGGAACTATGGTCCCAGCACATGGGTTCTTGAAACGCAGCAGAGAAGCTTCAATATCTGCCAGAAAATTGAATTTTGGTGCTTGGATAGATCATAGTAGATACACTACTTCAGGCTTTGCCAATGCGAGAGCACGGAGACTTAGAGAGACAACCATTGTTTTGAAGATTGCAGCTGGTACAACACACTAGTTGACTTGGAAAGTGAGAAATCATATTTTTCTAAAGGCTTCTTGTATTGAAAGTTGTTGTCCACTTTCGTGCAGAAATTTGGAAGACGTAGTGAATTTATCGAATATTATATTGTTTGATGCAAGAATCTGCATACAACGGTCCACAGTATACAGTCCGTGATATCATTCCAGGCCCGAGGGTCTCCCGAGTCCTCGTTCCTCGCTCCTTAGTTATAAGCTATGCTGCTATAGCAATGCTTTGAAGACTTTTTTGTTATTACAATCCGTACAACACTTTAATGAACCTACCAATTTAGAATCTCAAGTAAAAGAAAAGCATTTTAAGCGTACAAGCTTTGATGCTAATACGGGAAATGTCAATTGCAATAGCATGGAAGTTGAGTCGTGCTGAAAAGTGTGTATTCTACTTTGATAATAACATGTGAAATGTCAATTCCTAAAATTGTCCATCAAGATTTTTATGATTTTTATCCATTTTTGGAGAGCAATGTTAGCTGGTCCTTGGGTGATCTTGACCTTGACCGGGACTGGGAAGCAGACCACCGCGCCTCAACATTCAGGCCTGTCCGACAGTTGCTTTGTTAGCGAGCTGTCCTATTTGATGACATTATAACATAAAATCATTTCAGCTTCTTTGCGGGTTCATGTGAGATGGCCCTTCCCATCAAGGCGGTTGTTGCCAGTTGGAAAGGCCATGTATGCATGTTATTTTGTGTCCTGCAATTGCAAATAAGCTCACCATAAGTATCGCGTTGACTGGTTGTCCTTTCTTCTCACGACATGCAGTCGTCTTCAAGCTACTTATTGTCGTGACAGTAAGAGCTGTAAGAGAAAGAGATTACAGCCCTCGGGGCTGTTTGAGCATCGCCCGAGGCTGCGAAAATTTCATAACAGGCCAATTATTGATTTTTGGGTTCTGGGCAGTGATGGTTTAATAAACCTCCTTATACTTGCCAAATTTACGTTCATAAGAGTGCTGACTTTTGTAGTTTCTCCAGCATGAAATGAAACGAACTTTTTGGCGCCGTGGGTGAGCAATGAGCATTGAAACAAAACGATTGATGATAACAAACCATCCAACTGGAGGCATGCAGATCCATGCATGAGCTTTTGCCATGATTTCAGCCCTTCCTTCAGTGTGAGGCTTCTCCAAGTTCTCCTGAAAAGAGAATACAGTTGCCACTTTTTCTCTTTTGCTGCTTCCTCAGCAGCCCTCCAGGTCTCTCTGAGCATTTCTTCACGGTCCTTGGCCTCATAAATGAAGCAAATGATAACAAGCCTCTTCTGGTCAACTAGGGAACTGGCCAAGAGAACTACTACAAAAGGTAATTACTAATTATTACAGCGTGCTGCCAAACACACCATACTTAACATAGCAGTTTTACTTTTACTCGAGAACTACTACAAAAGGTAATTACTAATTATTACAGCGTGCTGACAAACACGCAATATCTAACATAGCAGTTTTACTTTTACTGTTATTAAGTTGATTACCATGCCACATGGTTCAAGCAAAGCTGATTGATGTTATCTTTTGAACTCCAATGCATTTGAATCACATTGTATTTCAAGGGATCAATGAAAGGCTGCATATAAGTTAGAAACACTACATTGACCATCATGATGAGATCTATTTTTTGTTGTCACTTGGGCACCACAAACATTGAGAAGTGGGAAAGCTACCTTGTACTGTAAGACTATAGTGAAGCTAATCTTAGAGTGACCGATAACAAGATTACTACTTATGCTAATTTATAGTGATGAGCTAGAAGATATCCATGATAACATCAATCTCTCATAACTCACAGGAGAGACACTTCACCTTGAGAAGGGGGATGTCAAGTTTGAAGCACAAAACATCGTGCTTCCAAAATGGTTATGAAGCAATGAAGAGTTGTCAATTGTGTACACACTTTGACTTATACTCAATGTTGTGCTATTGCAATGACAAACACGCAATATCTAACGTAGCAGTTTTACTTTTACTCTTAAGTTGATTACCATGCCACATGGTTCAAGCAAAGATGATTGATGTTATCTTTTGAACTCCAATGCATTTGAATGACATTGTATTTTAAGGGATCACTAAAAGACTACATATAAGTTAGAAACACTACATTGACCATGATGATGAGATCTATTTTTTGTTGTCACTTGGGCTGCGCACCACAACCATTGAGAAGTGGGAAAGCTACCTTGTACTGTAAGACTATAGTCAAGCTAATCTTAGAATGACTGATAACAAGATTACTTAATGCTAATTTATAGTGATGAGCTAGAAGAAATCCATGATAACATCAATCTCTCATAAGTCACATGAGAGACACTTCATCTTGAGAAGGGGGATGTCATGTTTGAATCACAAAACATTGTGCTTCCAAAATGGTTATGAAGCAATGAAGAGTTGTCTATTGTGTACACACTTTGACTTATACTCAATGTTGTGCTATCGCAATTGAGTCCAATATCATCTTGGATGAGTTCACATATCTATACTTGAAAAATACATGTCTTGTTAAAAAGAGATATTCAATATCTCTTGTTGACATCCCACAAAAAGGAAGAAGAAAACATTGACCTTCTTGGAGCTCACGAGTCTGAAGGTTATGCCATCGATTTCTCCTCAAGTCTAACATTAAGCTTGTTGACACCAAGATAGTTAATGTAATGGCTTCTATTACGTCCACGTCCTATATATAGGATTATGAATAATCCTAGACTTGGATATCCGGTACTCCAGTGTACGAGATTATTAATTATGCCATGTCATTTCGGACTAGGCAAAAAATGTAATTAATAATCTTCTGAGGGCCCAGGTGCTCTAATTGAACCTATGGAGCTCTTGCATGGTGATTAACAACTTTTATGCAAGAAAAGGAGGTCAAATGCTTTTTATAGGATTTGAGGGATCTTAGAAGTAATATTCTCTAGCTTTTGGAGAGTATATATCCTATAGGAACTCGCCCATCTCCTCATTCCAATTTCATGTTTTCAAGAGCCAGGCGACCCTTACAGTGGTATCAGAACAAGGCTTTGCATCGATCAGAAGGTGGAGTTGCATTTTGTTTTTTCCCAGTCTTTTTTGGTATTTCGTCCTTGCTTTTGACTTCTTGGTGGTGGAATTGACCTCCAAGTAAGTGGCTTCTCTGATTTTGGTTTGCTTTCAGACTAATGATCATTATTATGAAAATTTTCCATAGAAAATGATGGAATTTTATGGATTTTTGACAATTTTTTTGTGGTTCTTCAACTAGTATTCAATGTTTTTGTTTAAAATTCATCACAGCTACTGATATTGAATGTTTTTCAAAATTGTACTTTATGTTTTCCAGTCATTATGATTGATTCTAATGATCGCATGCTTGTAGGAGGGTGCTCCAACTACCAACTTGATGGAACTGGAGCACAAGCCCTCGGTCACCAGTTTATAGGTCTGATAGCTTGTTGGGATGGCCAAAGGAATACAGAATAGGCTGGATTGATCCCATGCATGATCCTTTTGTGGCTTCATAGCAATCTACCCCCCAAAATCACCAAAAAAGACTATTTTTTTTTTTTTTTGGCTTTTTGCGGCCTTCCACACCCACTATTCTCTGAAATCTTGGCTCTCACTTTAGGGACAACTTCAAATTACTTTTATTAATTCACTTAAAAGGTCTAGAAGGTGTCTCATAACAATATGCAACCAAATTTCATTAAAAACTTGCAAAAATGATGATTTTTTGGAAAATTTCCTGGTTTTTTCACTACTTAAGGTTGATTAATTCAACCACATGCAATTCCATTCCACTCACATGCAACTCAATTTACAAAGTTATAGCCATAAAAATGATCTTATCTTGCTAGATTTTAGCTCTTACTATCAATTTCTAGTCAAAAATAATTGAAAAACAAGTAATTTCTGGACAAAAACATAATTCAGGATCCTAAATCTTGAAAAAAGCTAGCATGCATCATTAAATCCATCATTTATGATCCTTATAATGAAAGTACCCTTGCTAGAATTTTAGATCTACTAAAATTTTGAGCTATATAAGCAAAAACTTCAAAAAAGCATCATAAATTGACTACTATGGACATCCTTCCATAAAACCTTGGAGAAAGTCGAGAAAGACGGATCTTGATGACATGCAGAATGAAAACTGGGAGAATTCACCCACTTGGAATCTTGTTCTCCACCTGGATGAGAAAACTGATAGATCAGCACCAAAGATTCGATGAAAAGCTTCACCACTCCAAGTACTTCTCTGATCTTTGTAAGACTTGCTCTGATACCAATGTAAGGGAAAGCTCCTCAAGATCATGCTTAGAAGTCAAAATTGATGCGAACACTGTGGAGAAAATCCAACCAACCAAGTATAAGCAACCGATCAATCTCCAGCAGCTTCACCCCCCAAGCTAAGGAGTACGAAGCAAGAGTAGAGAGAGAGAAACTAGCAATTCATCACCAAAAACTGGAATGTAGATGGGTGAATTTTCACTACCCCAAAATCCTATTGGCTACTTTGAAAAATATGTGCACTAATCTTAACCATCCATCGTGGACCCACAACTATTTCTACTTTCTGATTTTATTTATTTATAAAATGTTGGGAATACCCCCAGCGTGACCCACGGCCTGAAGTAGTGTCAGTCCCTCAGCAGTCTGTCGGTTTAATACAAAGTTTGCTTGGTGCACCTCTGGTGGATGAGATATCCAGTGATGCCTTCCATAAATTTCAGTCTGGCTAGGCTTTTCTTGTTTTTCTGGGTATGGAAGGATTTATGTACAACGGTAAGCCAATCTCGGTTGATCCACTGTTGAAATTGGCTTGGCCAGGGATCGCCGAGTTGTGCCGCTCTATAATACACTCGCGTCACTGGTAGTTGGTCCTCAACTTTTTCTGAGACTAGGGCGGTATTCAGATCAAAACAAATGGCTGGCAACATGTCGTCCCATTTGGTGGGGACTCCCATCAAAAATTCCAAGTCCTGGGCATATGTGGTAGCCGCGCGGACTGTTGGATCCAGACAGGTGAGATATTGCTGTGAAAACTGAACGAGAGCCCTTTGAGTGTCTATGTCCATCTTCCACCCATACTGTGATTCGATTCTCGACCAATTTCTGGTATGGATGGTGATTTTATCAAGGGGGGTGCCACACTCTGCCCATTTAGATCAATGTGGGTAGGGGAGGTAGTGGGCGTTGACTCGTAATTGCCTAGGATTGGTGATGTATGCCCTGATGGCCGCAGGGTCACATTCAAGCAATTGCTTTCTCCATTCCGGCTGAGCTCCTAAGGTAGGGATATAGGCTAGCTCAATGTCCTTGATCTCCTTTATTGTTATCGATAATTGCCAGCTGCCGTGGGAACTTTCATGGGAGAACTACGCCAAATATGTATTTATTTTGTCCTCTACTGAGGCTGGCTTCCTGAACGCACGGCTGGCGGAGATCGATCTCGAGCCTTGTGAGGATGAGGCTAGTGCCTGGCTCATGTTTGGGCCTGTGTCTTGCCCTGGCTCATGTTGTCGGAAAGAGGTATGGAAAAGATAGGTCGAATAAGAATTGAATAAAAAAATTCAAATGACAAGAAAGAAAACTTATTGTGTGCAGCGAGATAGACCATCTTTCTCTTTTTTCATGCATGACTACGCTTATCGATTTCAAACAAAACAATAGTGATAGAAATCACGTTCGATCTTATAGTAACTAACTTTGAAATCATCAGTACTACAGTGATTACGTAGCCAAACAATATTGCATTGAATTATCAAACAAATAATTTGTCGGGAATCACTAGACAAATAATTAGTCGCAAATCACTAGAGCTAGAATGCTCAAGAGTGTTCATGCTCACAAGGTTGGGAGAGAGAGAGAGAGCTAACTATTCAATACTTGCTGATCTATTGATCAAAAACTTCAGAACTCTTTTAAAAGAGATGTATGAACAGCTCATTTATAATAAGTAATTAGGTCGTCAAATGCGATTGCCAGTTGGCTGGTGTCCGTTGGCATTCATCCAATTTCTTCTCAAAAATTGATTGCTGATAAGCGAATAAAATTGGCTGTAAACAGTCTGTCTGCATAAATGAACTCAAAATGTCACTCTGCAGAAATGATCTAAAACTGCCATAGGCGACAGTGTCGACTTTTGTGAAAAACCCGACAGTGTCCTTAAATCTCATTAAGGGTAGCCCCACACTTTGTCAAAGTCATTTTCTTAACATTTGAGGCACTTTAAAAAATGCGACTTTGCATATTTACTCGCAAATTCTGACAGACAAAAAATGTGAAAAAGATGACACTGCATTTTTACACGTAATTCCTGACAGACAAAAAATATGCATCGTTGTCAAACTCCATGTATTTCTGCAGACTGTGTAAAAACACTTGTAAATCTGCAGACTGTGTAAAGACACGGGAAAATCTGCAGAACTGGATAAACAATGGATGAGGATTAAAACCGATTAGTTGATTAGTAAGAAGGAGAATAATCCAACACTCCCCCTTAATCTGAATCCTTAATGCCTTGACCTCAAACTTAGTTTTACACAGAATCTCCTGTGTGCTTCCAAACTTCATGCTTTGGTAAAAATATCTGTTGTCATATCTTGCGTTCTACAGTATTGCAATCTGACCTCTTCGTTGAGAACTTTTCTTCTAACAAAATGATACTTCAGTTCAATGTGCTTACTCCTAGAATGAAATCTAGGGCTGGCTGAGAAAGCAATGGCACTTTGATTATCACAAAATAATGTCGTCGAAGCATATTGATTCAGACCGATATTTGAGAGTAAGTTCCTCAACCAAATTGCTTTCTTTGCAGCTTGAGAGGCTACAATATACTCTGATTCAGTGGAAGATAGAGCTATTGAAGATTGCTTGTGATTGTTCTAGAAAGTTGGACCATTGTTGATGAAGAATGTAAATTCAAAAGTGGATTTACGAGTGTCTACATGTCCTGCCCAACTTGCATCTATGTAATGACTGAGTAAATTGAGTTTGTCATTGCCAACTGTTCCATAACAAATGCAAAAGTCCAGAGTAGCTCGAAGATATCTCATGACTTTGGTAAGAGCCTTCTAATGTGTTATACCAAGATTAGTTATAAACTGATTGAGAGAGCTAACTGCAAAAGCTATGTCTGGCATGGTATAGATCATGGCGTACATAAGAGATCCTGTAATAGAATGTTAAGGATACTCATGCATCTGCTGCTTCTCATGAATTGTTTGGGGACACTGGTCCTTTGACAATTCGAGACCTGGTTCCATTGGTGAGAGAGCTAACTTGCAATTAATCAGATTATATTTGACTAACATATTGTAGATGTATCTCTGTTGTTTTATGTAGACCAACTTCTATTTTCTGTCTCTGTGGATTTGTATACCAAGGCAGAAATGAGCTTCGCCCAGATCGGTCATGTCAAATTCGGAAGATAGCATTGTCTTGGTCTCTTTTATTAGATCGGTACTGTTGCTGAAAAGCAATGTATCATCCACATATAAACTGATAATGATAAAAGACTGTTGCACTGCTTTGAAGTAAACATTTGAATCTGAAGAGCTATGTGTGTAGCCGTGATCAATAAGGATAGTATTGGTCCTTTGAAACCATGCTTGAGCAGATTGCTTCAAGCCATAATGTGCCTTATGGAGTTTACACACA
Organism: Diphasiastrum complanatum; assembly: GCA_029204225.1. Taxonomy (NCBI): domain Eukaryota; kingdom Viridiplantae; phylum Streptophyta; class Lycopodiopsida; order Lycopodiales; family Lycopodiaceae; genus Diphasiastrum; species Diphasiastrum complanatum. The sequence goes on along the minus strand of MU834930.1, from coordinate 21,866 downwards.
TGATTGTGTTTACCCTCGATAATATAACCTTTGGGTTGCACCATGTAAATTTCTTCTTTGATAACTACATTGAGATATGCTGTCTGTACATCCATTTGATGTATTTGTAGTGGCAAATGATAACAAAAGTCGAATAGAAGAATGCTCGACTACTAGACTGAAGGTCTCAATGTAATCGACGTTGTATACCTGAGAAAATCCTCTGGTGACAAGTCGTGCCTTTCTCATGTTGATGCTTCTATCTGCATTGTACTTGACTTTGAAAATCCATTTGCAATCAACTACGTTTCTACTAGTAGGTAATTCGACAATTGTCCATGTCTGGTTCTTGATAAGAGATGAATACTCTTTATCCATAGCTTCTTTCCAAAGATCTGAATCAAGCTGACTGAGTGCCTCTTCGACAATTGTCGGCTCCTGAACAAAATAGGCTGCAGACTCGTCAATATACCAGTTAGGTGGTTTGCTTGCTCTTGAAGATCTTCTAGGTAATAGATTCAAGTTGATCATTTCCATCATACTGTAGTTGCTGAACTGCAACATCATCATCTTCTGATTTTCCGTTGATTTGTTGTTCGTCAAAAGTAGAAGAGCTTGGACCTTCAGTGGGAATAGTTGACTGAGAAATGTGAAAATTGTCAACATTTCCTTGTCTAGTTTTAGGCCAAAATTGCTAAAAATGGCACATAGTTTAGGATCTGACTTTTCACACGTGTGAAACAGGTCTAGATATTTTTAGTAAGTGTATTTTTTCAGTATGAAGAAGTGTCAAACTTCAAGACCTTCGAAATGAGTCCATTTTCATGTATTTTGGACATATATGCCAATTTTACCTATATAGGGCATATTTTAGGTAAGGAGGGTCTAGAGAGAGGAGAGAGAGTCATCTCTCTCAGCTATATATAGCAGGTAGGCCGTGGAGAAACAGGTTGGAGCAGATCCATTGTATTCATTTGCTTAATGAGAGATTTTTCTATTGGGTTCTCCTTCCATTGTTGGCATTGTGTAGTGATTGAGTTCAAGCTTTGTGTGTATGATCTTAGGTGCTTTCCAAAAGTGATAGGCTGATGTATTATGGACTGTATAATGTTATTTTGGGCCGCACTTGATGTTTATGGAAGTTTCCATTTGTGATAAATGCTTTTTGATCAAGTTCTTTGCATTCTAGGTAGCATAGAATGTGTTGCCAATTCCTAGCTTATGTAGTTTGGAGTGCAAGCATTCAAGCCAATGATATTGGAGTTTAGATCCACTTAGGATCTGTATTTTTCACATGGTATCAGAGCTGGTTGGCTTCTATTTACAGTAAGTATTCCATTTTTGGTGATATTTGGATGTTTGATCAAGTTCTAGCATGATTTTGCATTGCTTTGTTGATCAAATCTTACTAACCTTTGTTTTGTGAGTTGAACTTGTGGATCAAAAGCATATTTCAGGTCTATTGAAGATCAGAGGCTGAAAAGAAACTATTTTGGATCAGATCATAACACCTAATCATTTGTGATTGTGAGGCTTGTGCATATTCAATACTAACAATGTTCTTTTCAATCCTATTGTTGACAATCTCCATTCTTGGATGAACACTCTCCTTAAGTGGATGAAACTTCTCCTTAAGTGGATGACAAATGCTCTTTTGAGTGAGTTGTAATTCTCCTAAAGGCTGAGCAAAGCTCCCATTTGGATGAAAGATCCCCTTTTTGGGTGAACATATTGCAAGCTCCATTGTGAAGAGCATATTGTAAAGATTGTCATCAATTTTGGCATAATTTTTGGTGTACTTTGTTGAGCATGTAAGTAAATCTCCTTATGTAATTTGATTGGAGCATTTGCTGGAAGGTGTTAACCATTATGCAAGTGTGTTTTCAGGTTCTTAACAGGTTGAGGAACATTCTCATGTGAAGTGATCTTAGATCTACATCTAAACACCAAGATTTGACAAGATAGTGAAGCTAGTCTTGTGATTCACTAAGTGTGCTCATTCATTCACCTCTAAATCTTGTATTTATCACTTGCTGGAGTTTATAAACTTTTAGAAGTGTGGTTTACATGTGGTTTTACAGGTTGAATCAATATCTTAGTGTGTTGATCATATGTTGATCAAGTTTGTTCATTACTAGGTAATCTTGGCATCCTAGTTTTGGGTATTTTCTAAGAATGCAAGTAACTCTTCACACCATAACTTGATTTGGTCACTTGCTGGAAAGTTTGAGAGCTTAAGCAAGAGTGTGTTCAGGTTGGTTTGAGTTTGTAATCCATTCTTAGTGTGTGCAAAGTGTTGCATGTGTTTCAATCTTCCTTTCTATGCTTGAAAGCCAAATAGTTTCAAGATAGAGGTCATTTAGGGTTCTAAATCTTTTAAGATCTTCTCCTTCTTCATTTATTGAGAGAAAGGAGAGTGCTAGGTGCATTAGAACAGAGCCTAAGGACACAAGAAGATATTAGCATCATGACATCCAATGGTGGAATCATGTTGGAAGCTAAAGAGAGGTTAAACTCTACAAACTATTCAACTTGGAAAGTGAGGATGGAGTCTTTACTAGAGTTGAATGAGCTAATGGATATAGTTGTGGGAATTGAAGAAAGACCTCTAATTCTTCAAGAGCAACTAAATTTTGATAGAAGGGCTAAAAGAGCCTTACATATCATAAAGATGAATGTTACCAATGAACTTCTTAAAGAAGTTGGTAAATGTACTTCTTCAAGTGAAGCATGGAATGCTTTGAAGAAGATCTATGAGTCCAAATCCACATCTAGGGTTCTCACCCTAAGAAGGCAAATCTTCCAAAGTTGTCAAAGAGAGGGAGAGAGTGCACATTCATTTGTCTTGAAGGTTAAATCCTTGAATGATGATCTAGCATGCATAGATGAAAGCATAAAGGATGGGGAACTAGTTCAAGTCATGTTGAATGGTTTGCTTGATGAACATTCTAACCTTGTACAATGCTTTGCTATACAAAAGTCGTTGCCAAGTGTCAATGACTTGCAAGAGATCTTGGTGGCTGAAGAGCATAGGTTGCAAGCCAAAGGTGGTGGTGCATCAACACAAGGTGGAGATGAAGAAGCTCTTTTCACAAAGGGCAAGTTCAAAGGCAAGTGGTCCAAGCAAGGTAGTTTGGAGCATGGAAAGCATTCTTCTTCTTTGCAAAGTAGGAAGCAAGATAAGTCCAAGTTCAAATGTTTTTATTGTGGAGTGAAAGGACATTTTGCAAATGAATGCCATAAGAAACAAAATGCTAGATCTAGGTTGAGATCTAATGTACTTCTTGGAGATGATAATTGTTGTGCTAACTTGGCAAGCTTTGGTGAATCTATGGTCAATTTTTTGGATCCATTGGATCTTGAAGATGCACTAGTGTTACCTACTAGTCATATGGAGTCATGTGGAGCTAAATTAGCATCATGTTTGTACTCTTCTACTCATGGACTTCCAAGGCTTGTTGGTTCTTCAATGGTGCTAGATGGCAAGTGCAAAAATGGAAAAGGTAAGGAAGGAGCTAACTTCATCAATGGAGTTGATGAAGATTCTTCTTTGGAAGTGATTGTTGCTAATGACTTGTTTGTTCATATGGAAAAAGATGGAGATGCTAAGTGTCATTCTTTGCAAGAAGATGGTTGTTCTTCTAATTCTTTTCATATTGATGTATGTAATCATGTGGGAAAAGATGATGGTGCTTTGAGCATGCTTGAAGGAAATGGTTCTTTTACATCTTTTTGTGATAAAGTCATTTGTGCAACAAGTGGTGTCACATTTCTTCATAAAAAGAGTAGATCAAAGGTTTCTATCATGAGACTTGGTGAGGGAGATCACAAGTCAAAAGGAAGAGAAGTATGTGAAGTGTTCAAAGTAGGATGTACTTTGAATGATGTTTTTATGAACGATAGTGAGGAAGAATCATTATCATATGACTCATTACCTAAATCATTGAGTAGAAGTTCATGTTTGAAAAGAGAGAGTACTTCAATCACTCTTATGTTGAAGGTACTAAGGATTCTTTTCTTGGCTTCTAATATTCAAGAGTCTTCTACTTCTTATGGTGCAACTATCAAGAGGGAGGTTTCTAACTTTTGTGGTGCTAGCATTAAGAGGGAGTCTTGTGAAGGAAAGGGCAATGGAAGAGTGGTTCTTGGGAAGATCCAAAGCATGGATCTAACATCTCTTCATCAACTCAAAGCATTCTATGATTGTGGTGGATTGTTCATTCATGGTCAAGATGGCAAAAGGTTGGTTGAAGAAGACTACATGGAGCAACTCAAGTGGCAACTTCTTCAAGGCAAGGGAGATATCATTGGTGAGCTTATTGAGGTTTGTTATGAACTCAAGAGGGCTGTTTTGATTAGGTTTGATACTCATCTTCACCTACTCTACTTCATGTTAAATGGAAATGTTGGAATCTATCTTTTGGTTTATGATGGTGGCATTGTTTTCACTAACTATAGTGAAGGGTCAAATTTGAGCATTGATGAGATCTTGTGGGATCTTAATCATGTGTTTGAGAGGGAGTATCTTCAGAGTTTCAGATCTGAAGATGTTCACATATGCAAGATCTTTGATGTCTTATTGGAAGATCAAGAGGTTGATCTTGGATTGCTTCATCAACACCAAGAGACAAGTGGCAATTCGAAGCTAGTGAAAAGCATCAAAGAAGAGACAAATGGTCAAGGCATTTTGGATCTGTTTTTACAGGTTCTTGAAGGTTCAAGTAAGGTCTTTGGAGCTGCAAGGAAGTGTCTTCTTACTCTACCTCACTTGCCTAATCTCATGTATGAACATTGTTATGTCAATGTGTTGAAATTGTCAAATTTCAATAAAACTAGTTCCATAGTTTTGCATCCTTTGGATCTTGGAGATGGAATAGTTATCATTGCTGGTTTGTATGATCAAGTACATGAATTCATTCAGATCTTGAAAGGTATTGAAGTGGTCAATATGTTTTCTTTTGAACAAAGTTCAAGATCTAGTATTCTAGTGTTGGCAAATTGGCAACTTGTTGACATTGTAGGATCAAGCGTTGTGTGCAAATCTTGTGGAGGTACTTCAAGTATTTCAAGTTCAGGTTTTGGTCATTCAAATGGAGTAGGGAACACATCTTTTTGGCATTCATTCACTCAAAGGCTTTCATGGATTGAAGATCTACAAAGGCAAGGTGGTGATGGAAGTTCATTCATGGAGATACATGTTGCATTCACTATATGTATAGTGAAATGTGGAGGAGGCATGCAAACACTTGTTGATCACTTTCATTTACAACTTGTTTGCTGCTATTTTACAGAGAAACCAGAGATGGATACATGGAGGAATTCATTAATTGAGATTCTATGTTCTTTTACATGTACCATTTTTATGATTCTATGTAAAATTGATGTAAGAAATAGTGAAGCATCCTATATGGACACTATTATCTATATCAATTATGTTGTGTCCTATTTTGTACATATTAGGATCCTTGAGAAGAGATCTATTCTGATGATGGAGATCATTCTTAAGTTGGAACAAAGTAGTGTTGTAAAACTAGCAAGTTAAGTTGAAGAGGGAGTGTGAAAATTGTCAACATTTCCTTGTCTAGTTTTAGGCCAAAATTGCTAAAAATGGCACATAGTTTAGGATCTGACTTTTCACACGTGTGAAACAGGTCTAGATATTTTTAGTAAGTGTATTTTTTCAGTATGAAGAAGTGTCAAACTTCAAGACCTTCGAAATGAGTCCATTTTCATGTATTTTGGACATATATGCCAATTTTACCTATATAGGGCATATTTTAGGTAAGGAGGGTCTAGAGAGAGGAGAGAGAGTCATCTCTCTCAGCTATATATAGCAGGTAGGCCGTGGAGAAACAGGTTGGAGCAGATCCATTGTATTCATTTGCTTAATGAGAGATTTTTCTATTGGGTTCTCCTTCCATTGTTGGCATTGTGTAGTGATTGAGTTCAAGCTTTGTGTGTATGATCTTAGGTGCTTTCCAAAAGTGATAGGCTGATGTATTATGGACTGTATAATGCTATTTTGGGCCGCACTTGATGTTTATGGAAGTTTCCATTTGTGATAAATGCTTTTTGATCAAGTTCTTTGCATTCTAGGTAGCATAGAATGTGTTGCCAATTCCTAGCTTATGTAGTTTGGAGTGCAAGCATTCAAGCCAATGATATTGGAGTTTAGATCCACTTAGGATCTGTATTTTTCACAAGAAAGTGGAAAGTTCAATGTGTCAGATGAAACCGAAGAGTCACCTATGTGGGCGTTGCCTTTTCCCTTGAGGTCTTGAAACTGACCTTCGATGAAGATGACATCCCGGCTAGTGAATATCTTCGACTCGATGGGATCAAACAACTCGTAGGCTTGATATGAAGTAGTGTAGTTGATGAGAATACATTTGATACTCTGAAAGTTGAGCTTCCTCCTAAGATCACGAGGTATCTACGCAAAAGCAGTACATCCAAAAACTCGTAGGTCTGATAAAGAAGGTTTGGTACCTATCCAAACTTTGAATGATGTTTTGTATGAGACCCCTTTAGTAAGACATCTGTTCTGAATATAGGTTGCTATTGAAACAGCTTCAGCCTAGAAGGACTTTGGAAGTGTCACATGTGATAACATGCACTTTGCCGATTCAACTAAGGTTCTGTTCCTTCTCTCAGCACGACCATTTGACTGAGGTGAATAGGAGGTAATGTATTGTTTCTCAATGCCGTTGTTAAGGCAATAGTCCTTAAATTCGGTGGAGATGTATTCTCCCCCGTTATCTGACCTTAGTGCTTTGATTCGTTTGCCAGTTTGATTCTCAGCATGCTCTTTGAATTGTCTGAATTTGATGAAAGCCTCTGATTTTTGTTTAATGAAATAAACAACTGTTCTTCTGGAGATTTCGTCAATAAAAGTAATGAAATACTTTGTATCTAGCAATGAAGGAGTTTGCATAGGTCCAATATGCCTTCGTCCACTTTGACCTGGGGAGATGATGAAACTGTGTTTTCTTGTTGATCAGGTTCCTTGGCTACATTCTTCGCTTGGAGAATTCGACAATCCTTGGTCTCATGGTTATTGCGCTTGCAATACCTTCAAAACATCTTCTTCTTTGACTATGGATTTGATGATTGTCCTTGACTTTGAGTCTATTTCTGATTCGTTGTAGCCTTCTTAGAGCTTTTCTGGTTCTGTCGCTTAGAGCCTTTGTTGACATATTGAGTTTGAGAGGAGGAAGTAGACGAAGTGTCTTGACTTCTTCAATTGTCTTTTTGCAGCAACATAGTGATAACTCTAGTAAGAGTTAAATCTGAGTGTGTCAATATGATCATCACCTAGTTCTCATATGTAGAGGGAAAGCTTGAAGGCAATGTCATAATTGCATCTTGACCGTCTATGACTGATCTGACAACGGCCATCTGTTGCAAGAGATTCTTAAACTGGTTAATGTGACTCTGAAGAGAATCACCATTAGACATCTTGAATGTGAAGAATTTCCTTCGTAGATGTAACTTAGTAATTATGTCCCTCACGTCATATAGTGGGTTCAGGATGTCCCAAACGTCTTTTGAAGTTTTAGCTTCAACTATGTGTCCAATCTGTGTATCTGATATATTGAGGATAATAAGCATGAAAGCTTTACCATCCTTCGATTTCCATTTTGAGTCAACTGTGTCATCTTCAGATTTTACTTTTGTACCTGTAACAACATTTCATAACTCGTTGGCGATTAGCAAGGTCTTCATCTTAAATTTTCACAAATGAAAATTGGATCCATTCAGCTTGTCTGCAATAAGACCAGCTTTACTTTGAGAACCCATCTAGAACTTAGTCTGTCGATTGTATCGATGATGCTAAGATGTAGTAATGCCAACAACAGGAAACCAATTCTCTGATACTGAAACTGAAGAATATGATATCAATTTGATATCATGAAAGATATCAAGTATTAGAGCTTCCGCTCCGATGTCGAAACAGTATTAGGCCCTGAAGAACATCTCATTTAGGGTAGCCCCACACTTTGCCAGAGTCATTTCCTTGACATTTGAGGCACTTTCAAAAATGCAAAAAATGCGACTCTGCATATTTACTCGCAAATCCTGACAGGCGAAAAATGTGAAAAAGACGATACTGCATTTTTACACGTAATTTCTGAGAGGCAAAAAATGCGACATTGTTGTCAAATTCCATGTATTTCTGCAGTTTGTGTAAAAACACTTGTAAATCTGCAGACTATGTAAAGACACGGGAACATTCGCAAAACTGGATAAACAATGGATGAGTATTAAAACCGATTAGTTGATTAGTAAGAAGGAGAATAATCCAACACATGCTGGCTCCTGTGGTATCATGGGGGCCCTGATCTTGTGCACCTGAGCCATGTTCTAGACTGCTTGCCCCCGTTGCTTGTTTTTCTTTATCTTGGCTAGAGCTAGCCTATGCAGCATCAAAGACAGGTGGCGCTGGAATTGCCACCGGGGCTGATTGGGATTTCTGCTCCATCCTTGAGGGCTTGCTTGGCCTGGGCCAATTCTTGATTGGCACTTGTCCTGTACTTATCGAACTCCGCCTAATAGCTGTTTAGAGTTTAGTTGTACCCCTGCACCTGATGCCGGAATAAGTTCATTTCAGCTTGTGACAACAACCTAGTATCAGGTTCCGGTTGAGCTAGCCAGGCGGTCTTCTCATTCTACAATGCTTGCACATCCAATCCCAGCCATGTATTTTCTGTCTCATAAATATGGAGTTGTGCCTGGAGGGGGGTGAGCCGTTGTGAGGCTTCTAATTGAAGCTCCTGGACTTTTGCCGAAGCATCTGTGACTGCCTAGAAGAGGCTCTGGATGTACTGATTGAGGCCGTCTTCTTTCTACTACAGCTTCAGGATCTCCTTCTGCCCATCCAGCTCATGTTGCTGAGTTATTATCAATTCTTGCTGCAGCTTCGTGATATTTGCTCGCAGCTGGGTGTTGTTTGTCACCAACTATAATACTCGGCTGTCCAGTGATGTCCTGGCCACTACCACATTTACGTATCCAAATTAACAAAGAACTTATTATATATTGGCAAGATCACTGATCAAGGATATAGAGCTTTGTTTAATGCTAGTCAATTTACTATTTTTGATGAGAATTCCAATGAAATCCTCTCTGTACATAGAGAAGGAAATTTGTATATCTTGAGTCACGATTATGCACTTTTTGTGAGTAGTACAGATGCTCATGTTTGGCATCAAAGACTAGGTTATTTAAACATGCGTTCAATCTTGTACATGCATCATAACAAAATGGTCAAGGATATGAATATCAATGTTGTTTCGACAACTAATTAGACTGTTTGTGAAAATTGTTTACTAGGAAAACAATCTAGACCAAATTTTTAAAGAGGACATGCCAAAAGGGCAAAGTCCATTCTGCCACTAATTCACAGTGACTTATGTGGTCCTATGAGCATACCCTCTTTGGGTCAAGCTCTATATTTTATCACATTCATTGATGACTACTCCCGATTTACTAGAGTCATGTTCATAAAGAACAAGTCAGAAGCATTCAATTGCTTCAAAGAATCCAAGCAATATGCTGAGAATCAGACTGGTCAGAGAATCAAGGCCTACGGTTTGATTCAGGGGGAGAGTACCTATCAAATTAAATGTTGGACTACCTTTCATCATGTGGCATGCACCATCAGTTCACAGCCAGCTACACTCCACAACAGAATGGCGTAGTTGAGCAAAATAACCGAACACTATTGGAAGCTACATGATCCATGACTATCAACGCTCAATTACCCTAAAACTTTTGGGCTGAACCAATTTCTACAGCCTACTATCTGCAAAATTATTCCAACACGAAGGCAGTTGACTCCAAGACACCGTTTGAAGCCTACTATAGCTACAAACCAAGTCTAAAACATTTACGTATATTCGGATGTCTCTGCTATGCTCAAATTCCATCTAATCTGAGAAAGAAGTTAGACCCAGTAAGCTGTAAGTATATTTTTATCAGCTATTCAATGTCACACAAGACATATCATATCTATGATGTTGATACAGGTCATCTCAGTCAGTCACGGTGTTGTCTTTCTTGAAGACAAATTCCATAGTTTCAAGCAAAAGCAGCCAATGTAGGAGTCTATCACAACAGCTCCATTATCCATCGATAGGCATCGACCTATGAATGTTCAAATGCAGGAGTTTTTCTCAATAGCTCCATTTACCATCGATGGGCCTAGACCACAACTGTCCAACCACAAGCTGAAGCTATCCCAATTATTCACCCAGGAGAAACATCCACTCAAGCACCTACAATTTGAAGGTCTGTAAGACAAAGACAGCAATCTGATCATTTTGTCCCTCGGACGTTCATCAGTCATGATGAATCTGCCATTGTTGCAGCATAGCTAAAGCTAAAATGTCAAGAGATGTTTGGGACATCCTGAACTCACTATATGATGTGAGGGACGTAACTACTAAGTTACATCTACGAAGGAAATTCTTCACATTCAAGATGTCTATTGGTGATTCAATTCAGAGTCACATGAACCAGTTTAAGAATCTCTTGCAACAGATGGCTGTTGTCGGATCAGTCATAGACAATCAAGATGCAATTATGACATTGCTTTCAAGCTTGCCCTCTACATATGAGAACTGGGTGATGATCATATCGACATACTTAGATTTAACTCTTACTAGAGTTATCACTATGTTACTAGAGTTATCACTATGTTACTAGAGTTATCACTATGTTTATTGTTTAGTTTAGCCGCAATTCTTATTATCTCCCTTTTGGTGTTAAGTAGGATTTATCAATCTTGCTAGTTGGGTCTACCTTAGCAAGGATTTTTACTGTTGTTACTAGTTAGCTTTATTTCCGTTTCGGGCACTAGTTGGGTAAGCCTTAGTGCTCTTATTCTCGTTGATTCTTTCCGTATTTCCGTTGAAGCTTGTAGAAACTTAAAAAGTGGACGAATCTCTACATCCCTATACTACACCCGTAAGTAGATCTAGCCACCGCACACACTAGAAATACTTCCAACATTGGCGTCGTTGCCACTTTTTAAGTATTTTTTACCCAGCTTCTTCTCATTTTTGTTCTCTTGCTTCCGTGTTGTATGTTTGCTTGTTTGCCTATCTCTATCTACCAACAAACAACACGACTCGTCTCTCTAGGTCCTACACAAGCTACAAAGCAACTTATCAAGCTGGAGGGAAGCAACAAAAGAGTCAACTTGGGCATTTTCTTGAAAAGAATTGACCCAAGTGACCTTTTTCAAACCAACCAGGTATATCAGAATTCGCCAGCCTGTCTACAGCCCTAATAGACCCTGATATTTCATTTTATCACCTCCACGAATTCTGACCAAGGTCAGATTCTAAGAAAACAACCTAATATACTATCAAAATCCCTTATATCTCACCTAAATCTTTGTCCTAGAATTCGTCGGCTTCACTGAGGCTAGATCTCATCAAGATCAGTCCTCCAGTAGCTCCGCGAATTTTGCCTGTTTATTATCAAAAAGTCACATTTTTTTTCATATTCCCTATCTGCCAGTCAAACCTCTCTGTTAGAATTCGCCATCCAGCCTAAGAAATTGTTCTCAAAGCATACGATTTCTCAGTCATACCCGTGAATTTTGAAAGTACAATTTTTGCCAAAAAATCTAAAAAAATCACTATTTTGACATTCAGAACTCCCTGTCAGAATTCATGAGTATTACAGTTCGATTTATCTGCCTCTCCACAATTTTGCAGCCTGTCCGCAAATTCTATCACGACCAAAAAGACCAGTTTTTTGTCCTACACTATTAATTCTGCAAGCAAACTGCCCTTTTGCCAAGTATAGTACTGACCTACTCATCTATATTCTGCATCATGTCTTGTGACTGTGCTGAATCTTCTAATCCGGCTCCTCCATGACTAGAATGAAGAATTTCACGTATCGATGCACCAAAGTACGATGGAGAATCTGACCCAGTCCGATTTCTCCAAGACTTTGATAATGCATGCCGTTTTTATGGAGATACCTCTAAAACTGAAAAGCTATGCCTATTCCCTATGGTATTCTATGGAACCGCCAAGGAATGGTACTTGAATCTCGAAGCCCCTGATCTTGCTTTTTGGACCACCCTCAAGGATGGGCAGGCTGTTCCTCCAAGTGAAGATTCAACCCCGATATTCACCCTCACCCATCCGAAGAAATTTGGCTGCACCATTGGTATCGCCAACAAATCTGCAATGCCGACCAACAATCTTTCACTTCTCATAAAGTACCTCACAAGCCCTTTGAAAGCAAAACCCTTGAAGGTATTGAAGTTTGGAGAGATTTATTATAAGCCAATGTCACTCTTCCTTTCCATGTACTCTGGAAACATGCTGGCCAGTGGAAACAATAGATCCAATCCAATAACACCACCACTACTGATGAGTTTCCTGAAATGCCCTTACATCTAACCCATCCACTCAGCGAACGAGGCAACATCAAAATCCCAGCTACCCATCATCAATCCCGTGAAGTTTTAGCAGTACTCGATGGTGGCTCTGGTGTCAATATCATTTCCACATCCCTCATGATAGAATGGAATCTGAGAGACAAGCTAGCCAAACCCACTTGTCAGTTTCGGATGGCTGATCAAAGTATAGTCCGACTTATCAATTTCCTTCCACACGTGCTGATCGAACTAGGAGGTCTCAAGTTTTTTGTCGATCTCGTAGTACTTGATATTCCCAATAATGCCTATTCTTATGAATTACTTCTTGGTCGTCCGTGGCTCACCAATGCACGAGTCGTTCATGACTGGATCAAAGGGCGAGTCACTTTTGAAAATCGTGACAGTTCTGTCACCATTGATTCAACGGGTAAACTCAAACCTGCACGCATCCATGATGAAGGATCCTCAACCACCAACTCAGTATTTGAGCCATACCAGTCCAGTCACAAAAAAGGTCATTATGTTAAATCTACTGATATCATAAACTGGAGTCACAGTCTAGCTATCATTGATTGTGTGAATGTCGATTACTATGCTCAACATCAGGATAATTGTACCTCTCCACTCCTGATCAATCATGACCAATTACCTGATCTGGATACACCTATCATTAATATCAATTTTATTGATATTCTTCCACACCATGATAAGCTACTAAATGCTGCATGGCTGCCTACTAATGAATCAGATGTCTTCATCAATGACGAGAATGTCTTACGAATTCAGAATTGCCCAGAAGATTTTGACATTTTTGATATTCAAATCCTGAATTATATGGAGGCACTCCCACTTAGGACCTATCTGCAACATGCGTCCAACGTGAAACCAGTTGCCAAGGTTGCAAGCCTGAGACAAAATTCTACCGTCCCAAACGCCCACACTATCCATGGGATCTCTGTGAGGAGGAGACTATCTTTCAAATTGATGACGAGATCCTACATGACATACCCACCGTCCCTCATCCACACAGATCTCCACCACCAAAGCCTCAACCATGTGGTCATACTATGAAAGAGAAAATGAAAAAATCGCTTCAAATTCAACCACCAGGTGACCTCATCATTGTTAAAGAAGTCCATGAGATTGCCTCTGTTCCTACACCAGCCCTCGAACACTCCCAATCACCCTCCTGACAAGAGAAAGACAAGGCCCCCCTCGAATCTCCAGCCCATGATGTTCCTGCATACTTTAAGGACTATACGATCGAGGATGTCACAATCCAATTACCCCAAGCTCAATGTGAGCCAACTGGTAATTCACCCTCCGAAGGCCCTGCACAAACCATAACCTGAGCGATCTAGGATTGATGCACTATTGTCTTGGCATTGAAGTATGGCAAAAGGAAGAGGTTGTCTTTCTTACACAAAGCAAGTATGTACAAGATTTGCTTTATAAGTTCAATATGCAGGATTGTAAGCCTTTGAGTACACCGATGGATGTCAACATGAAGCTTACTGCATATGATGAATCTGAGAAAGTAGATGTTTACTTGTACAGGCACCTGGTGGATAGTTTGATCTATTTGACACACACACGACCTAATATTTCTTATCTTGTTGGTGTTGTTAGTCAATTTATGCAAAATCTTAGTCAAGCACACTTCAAGTCTGCTAAACGTATTCTCAGGTACATTCGAGCACTACAAGAAAAGGTGGCAAAAATTGTGAAAGAAAAAATGACAAAAATTACAAATTTTTTTCCAATTTTTGCTATTTTTTGCCAAAAAAATTGTGGAAACGGATTCCGCAATTTTTTTCGCAAATCCGCAATTTCGGTCCCACAATTTTTGGGGCTAATTTTCCTCAATTTTTTATGGCTAAATTAAGAATAAATGGAAACCCACCCGCAATTTTTTGATATAATAATTGCGGAATCCGTTTCCATAATTTGTTTGACTGATAGTTTTTTGCCAAATTTTTTGGGCAAAAATTGTCAAAAAAATTGTGGAAATTCATTTCCACAATTGTTGTGGCAAAAATTGCGGATATTTTTTCGCAATTTTTTGTGCAAAAATTGCGAAAAAAATTGCAAAAATTCATTTTCGTAATTTTTTTTCAAAATAGTGTCAAAAATTTGTGAAAAATAAATTCGCAATAGAATATAAACTGCGAATTTATTTTTCGCAATTTTTATACACTATTTTGAAAAAAATTGCGAAAATGAATTTCCGCAATTGTTTTGGCAATTTTTGCCAGAAAAATTACAAATAAATACTTGCAATTTGTTGGCTACAATTGCAAAAAATATCACCAACCCTAAACCCTAAACCTCGATAGCAAGTTCTTTACCTCAGATAACGGCTGAGCTAAGCATGACTGTCGTGGCATCGGATCCTTCTCTATAGTTGCACTCTACATGACATACAAAAAAAATAATGAAATTGTTAGAAAACTTATCTCTATCTCTCTAATGAGTTCCATAATTTTTATAAGGCTTTCACAATTTAGAGTATGACATCCCATGCATTGTCTTGTGTCTCAAAGTACATGTGTAATAATTAGACACTTAGAAAGAAGTGAGGTTAAATCTCTTTAACTGTAGATAAAGACTGAGTTGAACCCAACTGTTGTAGCATTAGATCCTCCTCTACATCAACATGATGCATGATCAAAACTACAATAGAAAATATATCTCATTCTCTCTCTCTTTCTCATTTTCTCTTTCTCTCTCTTTGCTCGTAATTTCTGACAGACAAAAAATGCGAAAAATATGACAGTTGCACAGTCTGCATATTTGCATGTAAAATTAGACACACGAAAAATGCGACAATTGTCTTTAAAAAAGACAAAGGTTGTTTTTAGGTAAGGACAAAGCCAAAAGCCAAAAGCCAAAAGCCAAAGAGTGTCACATTTTTTTTGACAACAACAGCAGTCACCCACGATCTCCTACAAACAGCACAACCACTTTTGTACCTTCTTCATTTGCACACCTGTAAAATTTGTGTATATAGTGAATACTATTTCAGTATTCAAACAATGAAGCATGATTTGTAACAAGTGAGATAGACATTGTAGATGATTTCACGCATTGATGCTTTCTTTTAAACAGATTGTCAATAATAGGTTCATAATCTTTACAGATTGTGATTAGTCTTGTGAAGCACGTGGTTACGTCCGTTATTGTTTTGTGCTCACATGCATTATTGACCTGTATATTTTGTTATACTTAATTTGATTACAGCTCTATTTGGTTCTGCGTTCAGATTCATGTCAATACTGCAATGCTTTTCTATGTTCTGTCTGGCCATCTGATTGATTTGTCTGGTTGTCTGCTACCACCGCGCAGTAAAAGCTCTAAAATTATTATGTTCTTGTGTTCGCCTACTAAGTTACCAGTACTGCACGCACCGAGAGAATTGAACGGATTGATCCCCTCATTTCTCCGACATGGTATCAAAGCTTAAGATATTAGAACCTATCTGATTCTTTAAGTGGTTTTATTTAAGAGCTATTTCTATAGCCTGATAAGCTTCCACAGAAACAAGACTCTACTAGCCAATAGAGTGATTGTCTTCTTGTTCAATAATTTAGCACGAGACTTTCATACTTAAGTCACTGATAGTTACTCCTATCACCTAGACTAATCTTCCACATAGATTCCCAAGGGAAAGCCAGTTCTATCATGGAAAAGATTGATGAGGCTAATTATCATCTGTGGAAATTTAAGATGAGAACCGGCTAAGGAGTTGTATGATGTTGTTACAGGTGCAGAGGGAATACCCGAAGTTGATAACACAACAATCTCCAGACGGAAGCAGAAGGATGACAACGCATTTGCGCTGATCATCCTCAACATTTCAGATACTCAGATCGGCCATGTGTCCGAAGCCAGACATCCAAGAAAGTCTGGGACATCTTGGGCACATTATACAAAGTGCGAGATTTAGCTTTCAAGCTACATCTCAGGAAGAAATTTTTCTCCCTCAAGATGGCAAATAGTGATTCCCTACAGAATCACATCAACCAGTTCAAGAACCTACTGAAGCAAATGGCCGCTGTCAGATCTGTCATAGATGATCAAGACACAATAATGCAATTGCTTACAAGCTTGCCAAGCTCATACAACAACTAGGTGATGATCATCATAACGCATCCAAAGTTGACTCTTTCAAGAGTCATTGCAATGTTGTTGCGATAAGTTACACGGAGGAATGAAGCCTCCAGTTCCTCAGCTAATTCTCATGTCTTGTACACCAACAGAGACATGACTAAGTAGAAGAAGAAGAAAGGCTCGACAAAGCAAGACCGGAACCAACAAAGCACAAAGAACAGTCAAACCCGTAGACTAAGAAGAAGCTGTTTTGCAGATATTGCAAGAGAAACAACCACAATTCAAGACTGTCGGATACTACAAGCAAAGAACAACAGCAAGGGACAGTCGAATCAAGTGGCCAATGTAGCTACAAAAGCTCCACAACCCATTCAAGAAGCAGATCATGATGCCTTCATGACCAGCCATCAAGAAGCATCCAACGACAGTTCTTGGTTCTTGGATTCCGGTGCCACTCAGCATATGACCAACCTCATTGGTTTTTTCAAGTCTTATACATACTACAATACCAACAAGTAAGTTCACCTTGCGACAATGGCACACAAGCTATTAAAGGTGAATGTATTATAAGATTAAGCTTTGCAAATGATCAGTCTAAGCTACTTTCTAAAGTCCTGTATGTACCCAATCTGTCTACAAATCTGCTCTTTGTAAGGAGAATCACAGATCTAGGATATAAAGTAGAATTTGAATGTGATCAATGCAAAGTAGTTGATAGGACATAAAGTAGAATTTGAATGTGATCAATGTAAAGTATTTGATAGGACATACAAGATCCTAGCACTCGGAAAGAGGCATGGATACTTGTATAGATTAAGTCATTGCTTTTTTGTCTCTAGTCAGGCGCTCAGTACTTCTATTCAAGCAAATAAAAGTTTGCTTTGGCATTATAGACTTGGTAACTTGAATCATGCTTCTGTATAGCAAATGTTTAAACATTCTATTGTTCTTGATCTAGACTATCCTGATAATAAAGTTGAGCTAATTGTCCGTCAAGACTGGTTAGTTGGTAAACAGACTAGAAAACCATTTAGATCAAGCCATCATTATACTGCTAAAGAATTGTTAGATATTGTACATACAAATATTTGTGGTCCAATGCATAATCCTTTTCTAACGGATGCAAAATATTTCATAACTTTTATTGATGAATTCTCCAAAAGAACTATGGTGTATTTTATCAAGAAGAAATCGGAAGCTTTTGATTTTTTCAGAATCCTCAAGGAGCATGCAGAAATAGAGACTGGAAGGACGATCAAAGCCTTGAGATGTGACAATGATGGAGAGTACATCTTTATCAAATTTAAGGACTACTGCCAAAGCCAAGGCATTGAGCAGCAATTTATCACTCCTTATTATCCTCAGTCAAATGGCTTGGCCGAGAGGAATAACCGTACCCTGGTTGAATCAGCTAAATGTATGCTAGCATATGCATCACTGCCCAAAAGCTTCTGGGCTACAGCTTATGTCCAAAACCAAGGCCCTCTCAGGCAGAACACCCCATGAGGTGTGGACAGGCTCTAAGCCTTCTGTGAAGAATCTACGAGTGTTCGGATGCATCGCCTATGCTTAGACCCTGAAAGACACGAGAAAGAAATTTGACTTCCAAGGTCTCAGACCATCCTAATTGGTTATACTTCATCTGACAATACATACAAGCTGTACGATCTCGATACCCAACAAATCTTGTTCAGCCAAGATATAGTCTTTATCGAGGATCAGTTTATCAACATCAAAGGAAAAGGCATTGTTCCAGGAGAACCTTTAATGCCTGCCATTGACACGTCAATTCGAGCTTTAGGCTCAAGTGTGTCCATCATCGATCCACTACTTGATAGCAAGTTAGACAAAGATGTTGCTGCTACCTAGCAACAAGTCCCAGGAATGGTCCTCCATGAAGATCAAGCCAAGTGCGCACATAGCCCACAATGTATACTCCTGAGTCATAGACGTATTCCTCTCTGATCAAGAACCAGACGTGGTCATTAGTAGAAGCTCCTGTCGACTGCAATATCATTGATTGCAAATGATCTTTAGGATCAAGTACAATGCCAATGGAGCAATTTATAGAAGGAAGGCAAGACTGGTATTACGAGGATTTACTCAGATTCCCAATGTTGACTACAGTGAGACTTTTAGTCCTGTAGTCAAACATTCATCGATCCGAGCCCTTGCATCATATGTCGTAGTAGTCGACCTTGAAGTACATCAACTTGATGTGCAAACAACTTATCTGAATGGAGTTATAGAAGAAGACATCTACATGATTAAGTTCGAGAGATATATTTTGGAAGGTATGAAGAATCATGTCTATAAACTCCATAAAGCTCTTTACGACTTGAAACAGTCCGCCAAAGCTTGGTTTCAGAGGATCAACACATTTCTCATCCAACAAGGTTTCCAACCAAGCATTGCTGATTGCAACATGTATTCCAAGTCAGTGTAGCAATCATTCATTATTATCACCTTATATGTGGGTGATACATTGCTTTTCAGCAACAATACCAATTTGGTTAAGGATGTTAAACAGATGTTATTTTTTGAGTTCGACATGACTGATCTGGGTGAAGCTCACTTCTGTCTGGGCATTCAAATCCACCGAGACAGAGCAAGACGACTAATTTATATTACTCAACAAAGGTATCTTCACAATGTTCTTGACAAATATAATCTGATGAACCAGGCCTACGTTTGTCAAGGAACCAATGTCCTCAGACCAAGCATGAAGAGGAGCAGATGAGAGGGTATCCTTATCGATCAATACTTGGATCTCTCATGTATGCAATGGTCTCTACAAGACCTGACATCTCTTTTGCAGTAAGCTCACTTAGCCAATTTATGACTAATCCTGACATTACTCATTGGAAGGCTCTCATAAGAGTCATGAGGTATATTCAAGCTACAATGGACTAGTGCATCTGCTATGGAAAAGTCAACAACGACAATCTTCATAAGCTTAGTGGATATTCTGATGCAAGCTGGGGAGGAGATGTAGACAATCGTAAGTCCACATCTGGATTTACATTCTTCTTCAATGACGGTCCTATCTCAATGAACAGTTGTAAGCAAATCTCTATCGCTCTTTCATCTATAGAAATAGAATACATTGCTGATTCTTAATCTATTAAAGAAGCATTTTGGTTGAGAAATCTACTGTTAGACATTAGTTTGAATCAATACAGCACTATAATCATATTCTGTGATAATCAAAATGTTATTGCCTTATCGGCCAACCCTAGATTTCACTCCAGAAGTAAGCATATTGAGATCCGATATCACTATATTAGGGACAAAGTTCTCAACAAGGAGGTAAGCTTAACGTATTGTAGAACACATAACATGGTTGCAGATAATTTACAAAGGCATTAAGTGTTAATGCACACAACAAGTTTTGTGCATTGCTTAGTCTGAAGATCAAGACATTCACGGATCCATATTAGGGGGGGGGGAGGGGGTGTTGGATTTATTTCCTCTACTCTCCTAAATCATGTGTTAACCTGCCTCCATTCTTGCTGCTGTATTTTTACTTGTGTTGTTCCACAGTCTGCATATTTGAAATGTTTGTCGCAATAGTCTGCATTTTTACTCACAATTTCTGACAGGCGGGAAAATGCAAAAAATGCGATGCATTTTTACTCGTAATTTTTGATAGACAAAAAATATGAGCAATGCGACAGTTGCACAGTTTGCATATTTACATGTAAAATTAGATAGAAAAAAATGTGACAATTGTCTTTAAAAAAGGCAAAGGTTGCCTTTAAAAAAGACAAAGGTTGCCTTTAGAAAAGGACAAGGCCAAAAGCCAAAGAGTGTCACGTTTTTCGCATTTTCAAACAACGGAAACTTGACATCGCAACCTCCTCACGCTCATCCCATGCACTGTGCAAACAAATTTGACAACAATAGCAGCCACTCACGATCTCCTACAGACATCACAACCACTTTTGTACCTTCTTCATCTGCACACTTGTAGAATTTGTGTATAATGTGAATACCATTTCAGTATTCAAACAACAAAGCATGATTTGTAACAAATGAGACATACATTGTCGATGCTTTCACGGATTTATTCTTTCTTTCAGACAGATTGTCAGTAATAAGGTTCATAACCTTTACAGATTGTGATTAGCCTTGTGAAGCATGTGGTGACATCAGCTATTGTTTTGTGCTCACCTGCATTATTGACCTGTATATTTCGTAATCTGATTACAACTCTGTTTGGTTCTATGTTCAAATTCGTGTCAATACAACAATGCTTTTCTATGTTCTGTCTGGCCATCTAATTGATTTGTCTGGTTGTCTGCTCATCGCTTCCGCTACCACCACGCAATAAAAGCTCTAAAATTATTATGTTTTGTGTTCGCCTACTAAGTCACCGGTAGTGCACCCATCAAGAGAATTGTACGAACCGATCCTCTCATTTCTCCTACACTTTTTTTCTATCTCTTTCATTCTTGGTGGGTTCTTGGTTTTTTTGGTTTTCCTAGAGTAACAAAGTTTTGTGGGTTGTTGGTACCTTTTTGTTCGTAGTACTCCATAATTTTTTTATTCTTGATTCTAGATTTTTTGTGTTCGAAGTACTTATTTGTTCTACTGAAGTATCGAAATTGGTACTATTGGTTTTGTCTTAGTCTAAATCTCAATAAAGAAGACTTACCAAAATTGAATTGAAATCTGAAATCTGACACTACTGAGTTGAAATATGAAATTTGTCATTTTCCTTCTCTAACCTCGCATAATCAGGTACAGATAACCCTATGCAAACTAAGAGCCCCCCTGTGGGTAGTTTCTTGCATAAAGACTAGCAATTGAACAAGGACCCATACATGGATTGAACGATAAATGAAATACTGGAAGAACTTTCAAGGATCAAGGATGGTATAGACTACTCCGTAGTAGAGCAGCCCCACCATCAGACAAAAGAGAGAAAAATAGGCAAGACAAAAATTTACTATTGACATAGATGAACTAGATGAAGATATGGAGAAAGAACGGGACCAACAGGAGCATCAAGACCAGGACCAACATCAAGACCATGCACAACAAGACCAGTAAGGCCAGTAGCAAGACCAGGCACAACAAGACCAACAAGAGCAACAACAAGACCAAGAGCAGAAAGGCCAAGCATAGCAGGACCACTAGATAGTGTAGGACCAATAGAAGAAGGAAGAGCAAGATGATGTGTATATGGATGTGGAAAATGAAGGGGCAGGTGATGAAGCTGAAGGGCTTCAAAAAGGAGAAACAACAGGGGAGGAGGCCAGGGTAGAGAAGAGTGAAACTTCGCACACTTCTAAACCTGAGCAGATGAAAATCTGTGCGACGATACTTTGTTATCACAGTTATATCTCCTTAAAAATTTGTGTTGTTATTA
>MU834929.1:0-43080 GCA_029204225.1 Diphasiastrum complanatum | reverse complement strand
ATCATTAGTAGTAAAGTTGATTTGCTTGCTACCTTCATCTCTTTGCTTCTTCAAACATTCATTTGCAAAATGCCCTTTGATTCCACAATAAAAGCATTTTAACTTAGACTTATCTTTCTTTTTGCCAAAAGAAGAAGGTCTCACCTTGATCTTGCCCTTTAGACCACTTGCCTTTGCCTTTTCCCTTGAACTTGCCTTTGATGAACATAGCATCCTCTTCATATTGAGATGTCGATGTAGATCCACCTCCATTGAAGCCTATACTCCTCATTCACCAAGATCTCTTGCAAATCCACAATACTTGGCAAAGTCTTTTGAATAGAAAAACTTTGAACAAGATTAGCATGATCATCCAACAAGCCATTAAGTATTTCTTGAACAAGTTCTACCTCCGTAATGCTCTCATCAATATATGCTAACTCATCATTGAATGCTTCAACCCTCAAAACAAAAGCATGAGTACTCTCTTCCTTCTTTTGCAAACTTTGAAAGATTTTCCTCCTAAGAATAAGCACTCTTGATGTAAACTTGGATTCATAAAGCTTCTTCAAAGCTTCCCAAGCCTTCAAAGATGATGTGCACTTACCAATTTCCTTGAGAAGTTCATTGATAACATTCATCTTAATCATGTGTAGAGCTCTTTTAGCTCTCTTGTCATACCTCAATTGATATTGAGGTGCTTGAGGCCTCTCCTCCACACCTGCAACAATCTCCATCAACTCATTCATCTCCAATAAGGACTCCATCCTCACCTTCCAAGTAGAATAGTTGATTGAGGTAAGCCTATCATTCCAACATGAATCCACCACTTGTAGTCATGTTGCAATGACCTGATCTTCTTCTTTCAACCTGTTCCAATGCACAAACCACTCTCTTGAATGTCAACAAATGAACTCAAGAAGAAATCACAAAGATATGGAACCTCTCAAATCTCTTCTAGCACTTCTAACTAGAAAATCAACACATAGAATAGTGAAATCTTGATCAACCTATGATCTATCCTCAATATAATGATTCTTGCCACTTCCTAAGATTGAAACACACTCAAATGAAGTTCGATAACCTCACAAACTAGAGATCCAATCAAAATTAGGGTTTTGACAAAATCACAAAAAATTGAACATCTTAAATTCTAAATGCAATTTCTAAAAACTTGATATATCTTCTTGTAGACTCCAATGAGACCTTCCTAATGCACCAAATATCATCTAAATCTAGTAAACCAAGTGTGAAATCAGAATTGATCAAGTATATAACTCTATATTGAGTTTTGACCTACAAAAGATCAATTCTACACATGCAAAAATGCTGATTTTTGAGTAGAAATCAATCTAGCATGCTCTACCATTGGTAACTCCTCCAAATCCTTGCTAAAGATGGCTGATCCTTTCATAACCTGAAACACAAGAGCTCTAATACCATGTGAAGGATTTCAGATCATTCAAGATCCAATCCATGTCCCTGATCTTTGGTTACAATAAGGAGCAAACCAACAATCCTGCCAATGTAGAAAAATCAGCATCTACACACAAAATGAGATGCAAACTCTAAGAGATACTAAAGCATAAAATATGAACCAAAACATAAAATATGTTTGTTGTCCATACAATTACAGTACCCTACTGTATTTAACACGTGTGGAACCAAAAATAGCAATAAATGAGCATTCTACACACAAGACTGCAAGATAACATCAAGATAGTGCACCAATGAGTAGTAGAACCCAAAGAGAACCGTGTATAATGATGAAATGAGAGAGAGAAGAGAGAAGATGTGTCTCTCCACGAGTTACATCCTTTTATAGAGTTTTCAAACCCTATTTGGCCACTTGGCTTTCCCTCTAAAATGTAAACCCTACTATTTTTGGGTCTAGATTCAATGTACCCAAAGTTCAAATTTGAATCTCTCTCAAACTCGACTATCAACTTTCTCACACTTTCAAAAAGTGTTTACTGAATGTATTTTAAACTAATATAACTTCAAAAAGTTTATCTCTAAGTCTAAAATGAGTTTTGGCCTCTTAATGACAATTTACCAAAATGTGACTAAACTAGACTAAACTAGTTGAAATCTCTCACACTTCGTCCTGGAATGGAACACGGGATCCTTCGTGAGGTGTATAGTAGAGGTGTTGTCCATCTGCAAGACCAATGGCTCGTTTCTTGTTTCGCCCAATTCGTCCAGAAACTGCCTTAGCCAAATTATTTCGTTGGCCATTTTTGCTGCTGCTACGTATTCTGCCTCGTAGGACGACTGGGCTACAATGGTCTGCTTCTTGCTGACCCAGAGAACTGCTGCTCCTGATGCAGTGGTGCATCCTCCTGAGACGCTTTTGCAGTTGTCCTTGGAGATGCCCAGCTAGCGTCGCTGTAGGAAAGTATTCTGAGACCTGCACCACAACAATAACACAAGCCATAATCCCTCGTTAATTGAAGATATTGCAAAATTTGTTTCGCAATCTTCCAATGTGTCGAGCCTAGATTCGTGCAGAATTGGCTCATCCTGAATACTGCATAAGCAATATCAGGACGTGTGTTGTCTGCAAGGTACATCAGTGAACCTATCAGCCTTCTGTAGGGAGTGAGCTGCATCTGTTCTCTTTCTTCCTCAATCTTTGGACAGTCGTCATTTGTTAGCACTGTTCCTGCGAGCATTGGAGTGTTCGCTCCTTTGCAGTTTAGCATCCCAAAGTCCTCTGGGATCTTCTGGGTGTCTGGACTGGTGAAGGTATAACTTGCCTCCCTCATGGTCCCTTTCAATTTGTAAGCCTAGGTAACACCTGGCTTCTCCCAGATCCACTATCTCGTTGAACCTCACCTTTTAACTTTGAAATTGATCTCTTCTTGCTTTTAAAAAAAAAAAATTGAAAATATCATTCCCCAATACAAAATTGCTTATTACTATAGCTATTGCACATGGCCAACAATAGTAACCAGTGCGCTAGCAAATTTGATGTCTTAGATAGAATCTTGTCGTTCATATCTAGTAGGTTTTTTTATAGCTTTAGTGTGGTTTATTTCTATCGAATAGTTGAAAGTATAAAGAAGAATTTCCCTAAGTTCCAATTTTGAGAACATAAGTAATTTAAGGGGGGAAGAATGCTACATCAATGTCCAGTTCAGATTTTTTTATTAGTATGCCTCGCCATTTCGGACTAAGCCAAAACTGTAACTAATAATTTTGTGAAAGCCCAAACATACCCATCAGGATATGCAGAGCTAGTGCATGACGATTCTATATACATCTAGAGGAGATCAAAAGCCATGGTTGAGAATGAGAATTCTATATGAACTACACTCCATGGGTCTATATCCACATGTAGGAACTCACCCTCATCCACTTCCAGATTTTAGTTTCCAGTTGCTAAAATCCTGTGCTCTTTTGTATTTAGTCACCGTGGTTCGAGGGTGAAGATGATTGACTTTAAGCTTCTACTTGGTTGGGTAGTCAATTGTCTTGTTTATGGGACTTAAGCCCAAAAGACAAATCCAACTAAATTGAAAAAAAAGAACATCCAAAGAACACAAGCTTCACTATTTGTTGAATGAAAATTTAAAGTTGTCAACAGAATATTAATTGTAATAATTAGAGGCTTTGGTCTGAATGGAGACAAATTCCACGTACCAAACATGACTCATGTCAACACTGGTGGAGAGATGACCAAGATGATTGTGCCATTGGTTCTGACCTGATGGATAGATAAAGGGAGATTTATTGGATAAAAAATTTAATTGCACAACTATCTCTTGAACATACAAGAATCTCATTATTGTTGCAAAAAAAAATTGATTGGATATTTTTTACGTTTTTTTTGCCAATTTCCTAACATTTTGTGGTTGCAAAGGTCTCAAAGCACATGTTTTGCATTTTCCGCAATTTTGTGTTCTTTGAATTTTTTGCAGTTTTTGTGGTTTTTACTAGATTATTATAACACACGGTATCAAAAACTCACAAAATTTGCTGAAACATGCTCGATCGAGTTAAACATCTCTTCTGTCTCATTATACGTACGAAATTAGTGGACTAAAGTCCGTGCAGTCCTAGTATAGTTGAAAGAAAATTCTTGTAACATATTAGATATGGATAAATTTGAATATCTCTAACAGAAAAACATTTGAAGCAATGGATCATAGACCTTTTAGTATCACACCATTCAAGATGCTACTTGTACGGTTCTCCTTGGTGTTAAAAGTTTTAAGATGATGAGCTTGACAGCTTTCCTTAAAGCAACTATGAACAATTACTGTGAGAGAGCTCAGATAGATGCCAATGTCTCTTACAAAAATTTCCATGTCCAATGAATTAGATATCATTCCTTGTTGAGATAGTTCATGTGGGCTTCTGATTATTTAGTTTAAGTGGGCTTCTGATTATTTGCTAGACAGTCTTCAGCACAGGCACAGAAGAAGACATTGTGAAGCTCTGAGATGAATGAGCATGTTGACCATGATGCAAATGCAGAAAGGTTGGATCTTGCGGGAGATGCTTCAGTCGAAGGCTTTTTTGTTGGCCATGGATACAAATGGAAAGATCTCGTCTTTCACAGAAGAAGTATGGGCACTCAGCGATTTTGAGCCAAAGAAACGGCCTAGATATGGTGTCAACAGGGAAAACAGTGGAAACGTTGAGACAAGATCAGCAATAGAGAATGATGCTGGAGCAATGATCATGACATTGAATGCTGTCTTGCATGGCGACGGGCAACAGGCTTTTTGAATGTATCGGCAGCCGAGCACAGGTCATTGGATCGTGCTACCGTCCCATGAGGGTGATGATGATGTAACTTTCTGGATTCGGAATGATAATTTGGATCAACTATTGAGATTGTTTCAGCTGCGTCATGGCAGGATCTTCCTTTCAAAAGATTTACTATACTGAAGCTATGGAAAGCTTTGCTGAGTCTTTGAGTAAGACGCATCCCACTTCGATGGCTGTCCCAAATGTGACTGATGCAGCTACCCAAGAAATTGTCTTTGCTCTCGTTGATAAGTGCTCCTTGCCGAGATCGCTTACTCAAAACATCGCATTGCAGATTTTTCTTGATCTTAGCCATTTCTGCTTCTAAATCTCTCAACCTTAATTTCGTAGCTTCAAACTCATCCTTCATAGAGGAAGCCTTTCGAGAGAGAACCGGTTCCTGTAGCTCCTTTTCTTCAGCAGAAAAGCTTGAGCTGAACGGATCGTCTTGAATGTAGGAGCTTGAAGTTCTTCTGTTCGAGGAAGCGGGTTTTACCGAGGATTGTAGACTTTCTGCAGTACTTGCTTCGCTGTCTGGTGGTGTTGAATAATTTGCTTTGAAGCGTTGTAGTTGATGCATAAACATGGCCTGGACGATCATTCTCAGAGGCATTAGCTCGTTCTGGACTGCATGGATGCAAGTTTCTTGCGACAGCTTTTGGCAATTAAGAGGTCGACACACCAAAAGCCGCTCTGCCTGAGAAATGTGTGGATGCACCTGCCAAAGGAAAACCCAAGTCTCCACGTTCACTCATCGTTATGACAAAGCTATTCAAAAGTCCACTGCTTTTTCTTTACAGCTCTAAATTCCAGTCAGAAAAACAGACCTACAGAAAAATGTTCATATCTATGTTTTAGTCCACTCTAGAAGCAGTAGAATCTCATTTCTAAACCCAGTCGGTGATGATAAGCTGCACAGGACCTTAGTTTCATGCCTAATTAGTGGCTCTTTATATCCATCTTAAAGACTCGTGTCTCTATATTGTGACTTCAACATCAGAAACGCAAATCTCCACCAAATCTGTAAAGCTGAAGCTTACACCTCCTAATGTCAGAAAACTCCACAGTTTCGAGATCAAAATCCATCACTCCACGCAATCAATTGAGGACAATCCTACAAGAACACCAGCTCTAACGACATACTACATTTTATTTAACAGAATTGAAGACACAAATCTCTATAACTTGGGAATAATAGCTATGGGGAGAAACAAACTGAAAAACTGAGCACCTTCAAGTAACTGTGGATGGCTTTGTAGAGTTGGTCATGAGATCTTCGGACATAACTTGGAACTGTCTCGACTAGATCGCAGAATTTTGAGGGGCTAATGCCAGAATCAAAGGCGATCTCAGACAGATACTCGTCCCAGAGCTTCGACACAGCTACAACTGCATCGCATTTCAACGTTTGAGAAAGGGTGAGGGCATATAAGTGCTGATCGTCGAAGCTGCCATTGGATCCTTGCTTCTGTGACATGAACAGATGAACAATGTGCTTAATGCTCTCCACCTGCGCTCGAGACCCGCAAGCCTCATTGGGTAAACCTTCAATGGGAGAAATTAGATCCTCCACGGTAGCTCTCTCTAGCTGAGAGGAGATTCTTGTCTCTAGCTTAATGATGCACTCCGAGCTGACATTTAAGGCCAATGCGGCGCGAAGTAGAGCAAGGAGAAAGCTAACGCGGACGCCATCGCTCTCCAGAGGAAACAACCCCACTATAGCTTCTAAAAGATAAGATTGTTTCTGCCTGGCAGCAGATTCATTCTCCTCATGAAAGATCCATCTTTTAGCATACCTTTCAATAGACGCAGCAATGTGCTCTTCGCTCATTCCCATCCTTCGCACGGAAGCTACAAATCTATTAAAGAAATTAAAAGGTAGAGAAGCCAGATCCTCCATCCACCATACCTGAGGATCCGCTGTGCAAGAACTGGTATCGCTCCATGGAGTGCGATCGATCGATAAACTGCTTCTTCCTCGCTCGAGGTCCATGCAGGCCGAGAAAGCCAGTGAATCAATGCATCGGCTGGGGAGGAGGAGAGACTCCGCCATTGTTAGAAAACGTTGGCATTGGTGAAGCACCGCCATGCTGCCTGCCCAGCTCTGCAGAGCCACATGAGAAAGAAAGGCATCGCATTTTTGGGAGAGATTGCCTCTCGCGTGCTCCTCGGCCATCTCCAAATACTCAGCTGCGCATCTCAAGACACCCGCAGTGGAAGGCTGCAGCACAACAGTACCAGTATAGCAGAAATTGGCCACGATCTCAAATATTTCCGCACCTCCGCAACATTCTTCTGACAAGTGTATGATCCTTGTTTCTCTGAGCATTCTCTTAAACAGTCCGCTTTTGCCTTCCATCGCAGCCTGAATTGATCAGAACACGGAATAAGGTCATCCTCTCTCGAAGAAAGACCAAATTTTAACAAAATCAAACCATTTCTGAAACGATTAACAATGCAAGGTAGTACAGCCGAGGTGTTGCTACTTCGAATTAAAATACTTCTAGCAAAAGCTAGAGAAAAAACTAATTGCTATCTCGGAAGTGATTTTAGGATATTCTGCATGCTTAAGAGCTTGATCAAGTGATGGTCACCTTGTGAAGCTTAAAGGTTTGAGTCCCCACAAACACGTTCACAGTGGGTGGTAATCCACTTGTCTCACTCCTGCATGTTCCAACAAGCAAACTAATCGTCAGAGCACTCTCCAATGACATCTGAAGGGAATGTAAAAACTGTTGTTTAGTCAATTCCATGCATTCTCCAGTGACATCTGAAGAGAATGTACAAACTTTTGTTTACTCTATTCTATGCACTCTCCATCCAGTGACATCTGAAGATAATGTACAAACTTTTGTTTACTCCATTCCATGTACACGAGAGACGTCGGTGAACAGACTTAAAAATACATAGTATCAATTCTGCAAGAAGTTTTGGTCAATAAGATTTCAGCATTTGAAAAACAAACTGACGCCAGCCGAAACATGCAAGGAACTGTACTGGCAATGCTTGACAAGTTGAATGGAGAGGATCAAACTACGTCCATTCTGAACCAACAATTATTACAGTACAACCTCTAGCATTATTTAAATTTTAGGCTGTTGAAAACAAAATCGTAAATGTTATGTCTGTCGTATTCCTCAAAAACAAATTCCAAAAAGGCAGACGCACATATAGACATTACTTGGTCTGGATAAGACTACATAGAGGGAGAATTTAACGATCTCTGGCGTAGCGCGAAAGAGTTTTCTTTTCTATCGGGAAAGCATTAAAGACAAGATACGCTGCTCCTCGGTTTCAACCTAATGCAAGAAGCGACAAGAAAAAGAGATTCATGATAGCTCAAGCTGATAGTTGATAGGTGGGGTAAATTATCGTGCAGCTAGGCAGTGGGAGGAGCAATCAAACAGGGAAACATGCGAGAGAGAAATGTCATCATGATGCATGGGCTACCCAAGGGAAATCATGATAATTGAAATGCTAGAATTAGTCTGGGTTCTGAGATAGAAAAGAATTAGAGACTGATGAGAGCAACAACAAGAGGAGAGATAGAATGATTAAAAAGGATTCCAACTTCGTGGACTAAAAATGCAGTGGCAATCATATCATACCAGGCGTGAATGTTCCGCAGGAGAGGATCTGATTCTAAAGCTGAGGATGAACCCGTGGAATCTGATACCGCTGTGCCTGATCTGCCATTAAAGGAGAGAGGCTCATCAGAAGAATAGGCAAAGTTCATCACCATAACCAAGTCATCGCTCTCATCATCCGTACATGCCCAAGCTTCCTCCTGTGACTCGTAGATTGTATCCATGGGAAGCATTATTCTTGACGATCTACTACAGTCCTCCGGAAATTCGGCTTGGTAGTCACAGTAGTCATCAATGTCTTCCTCGGAACTGGACGTGCTAGGTTTGGACTGATCTCTATCCTCTGCGAAGAGCTCAGTCACGAAACTCATCTCTGCCTTATCGCAAAACTATCATATCTAGGTGCACAGGATCTTATTCAATCAAGTGATTATATGGCGGAGTTAGGACCACTTTACCGAAGAATAAGCTCCATACTGCGAAATATGTCTCACAGTCTCATCTCACTCCAATAATAACGTGATCAATCTCAAGACCACAGTTGCAGCTGTACCATTTTGCAGCTTCAATCTCGGGATGTAATATTGGGTCTGCATTAATTTTTCAAATCTCCACGGCTCATGCACTAGCCTGGATTCCCCCATCTTTTTTTGTTGCCTACTACGTAGGAATCTGTGACTCTTGCTAATATATCCTTATTCACTGCTAACGTATCCTCATCCACCTGACTTTTGCAAGCTACGGTCGCAATGTGGAACGCTCGCTCGCTCGCTCAGAGAAGAGTTTATATGTAATCAGCAAGGTTGCTCCATAAGGCTCAAACACAACAACTAACTCTCCCATCAATTCAAATCAAATTTTTTGTTTTAATACCGTCCAAAATTTGCAGACTGCAACTGCATCAGATTCCACACACGTACACACACCAGAGCAAATCTTCCAGATTTAGAGGTAAATTCAACGATTATGCATCTTCCAATTGAATCGGTGTCAATAGAGGACACATTCTAACTGCATACCCCACGGGCCACAGTCTCTTGCGGGAGTCATTTATATTCATGAATCATCTCCAAAAGATTTCCTCTTCCCGTGTCTCGACTCTTCCCCTCAACAAAATTCCAAAACACCAGCTCACAACAACCCAGTTGCCAATGGAAAAAAATCTATTCTCGTAATATTCTGCCTTCCATCCAGATAGAGTAAATTTATCACTGCATGCTTCGCCTGCCTCCCAGTCCACTTCGGGAACTGTCAATTTAAGTCTTCACAAACTCCATTGTCCAGACTCCAAATTGCAATTCCCCAAATTTTTAACCTCACCAAGTTTGAACTTTGGAGTTTCAACTCCTAATTTTAAAGTTACATATAGCTATAGCCTAAATCCAAGTTGATGAATCAGAATCAGATGGCAGATCTCCCAAAAGACAGGACAAAAGACAAATCTATCACATGCAGATTCTAGACAGCAGTACTGCTGTGACAGAGCAGCAGTGAAGTGAGCTCTGAAAGATTGAACTTTGGCTTCAATGATCAATCAAAGTCTTAGTCTTGAGTCTTGACTGGTCGGGTCTGCCCAGATTCCAAATATTCTATCCCCTTCCTACTTCCTTCGAGAAGTGATTGGTGGAACGGCATGCGGCGTGCGTTGCCATGAGTAGGCATCGAGTGCATGGCAGAAAGACCTTTTCCGTCCGGCAGGTTGGAGGGCTTTGAGCCTTTGCCTACGGTCAGGCTTAGAATTTCCATTACAATGTTCAACCTGCTTCGCCCTTAAAGGGTCTGAGTTAAAAAAGATCGATGATTGCATTTTAGCTTTGCCCAAATTTGTCCCCATAAGTTATAACGTTATAACTCTACGGTGGTGTGATGGTCTGAGCTAGTGTACTGTGTGATGCTTTGTTATGATGATTTGAGCATAAATTTCTTTTGATGCAATTTTAAATTTTTTTAGGTTAGAAAGTTCAATGCCCAGTTTCTCATGATATATCAATTATCTCTACTTTTCATGTAAAAAGTTTAATGTACTTCAAAAACCCCTTTGATATTTTACCTTAAAACATCTTTTACAAAACTTTTTACACAATGTATTTGTCAATGCTTAAAAAAATGTATACACTTCATTCAAAACAGAGATGCGCTCTTCAAATTCCAAAGTTACAAAACTTTTTACATAATGTATTTGTCAATGCTTAAAAAATGGGATACCCGTCATTCAAAACAGAGATGCGCTATTCAAATTCCAGGCCTACTATTCAAGCGGGCGTTTGGTTTGAAACCTTAGGCTTCTGGGGTCAGTTTGGAGACTTAGGATTCTGGGTTTTACTTTAAACCTTTCGCTTTGAGCATAGAAGTTAGGGTATGGCAGAGATGCGCTTTTGGTAGCGTGCCGTGAATACTGCACTCAGCAGACTTGTGCGGTGAGGCGACGTGTCGGCTACCCGCATGCCCTGCGTTCGGCGCCTCACCTCGGCCCACTGCGAGTTGCGCATGCCTTCATGTACGAGTGATATGTGTACCAGTTCAGTGTGAGTGAGACTGGAGGGAGTGTTGTGTCCTCGCGAACCGCGATCCTCAGAGAAAACCGCTTGATTTGCGATCCTGAAAGAAAACTCCTTCACTTTCAAGTTTCAGATGACAATGAACTCAGAGCTGCATCCCGGTACGGTTAGAAATTACACCCATTCTGTTTCAGGGGTGTGCACTGTGCGGTCCCGCCCTAAAGTACGGCTTATATACCAAGCCAGAAAGAAGACTTGGGCCTTTTTCTTTGTAGCACTCAATGCATATTTGTTCCATTTTATGCCCATTTTGTAGATGGCTTAAAAAGTAGAATGGTCGGCAACCTGTTGTAAAGCTACTTTCCAAGCTTTACTTCCGGCGTCACTGGCACGCGCCACTGGCGCCATCATTGTCCCAGGCACCAGCAGCGCCCCTGCTGCTCCCGGCGTCACTGGCGCCGGCGCCACTCTCGGCGCCACTGTGACCAGAATTCAGCCGGCGCCAAGTTTTTATGGCTGAAAAATCTTTGATCGGTTCTAGCAAAGTCTAGAGAGCTCAGATGTTGCGCCGGCGCCTCAAAGGGCGCTGGGACTTGAGCGGTTTCCCCAACACGCGCTTAAGTCTAACATTCATCCATCATGCACTTACGTAAAAGCCAACTCAGAAACGTAACAAGCTTAACCATTCAGACTTAAGAAAACTGGAATCCCAACCAACCCGAAAGCCAACTCAGAATCCGTCCCCAAAAGGTAACCAAAGGCAAAGACAAGCCACACATGAAACCCAAGGCATAGTGGTCGCCAAACTGACCAATTGGCATAGCGGCAAGCCCCATGTCGATGACAGGGACCCTTAGGCGCCAGCGATGCAAAAAGGTTGTAGTATGGGTCCTTCCACTTGGACCAGTCCCGGAGGCGAAACCGAAATGGTAATCATCCCCAAGGATCAACTTTATTAGATTTGGAAAAGGTTACATTCATACATAGACTGACCGGTCTCGGGGCCACCAACACGTGCTGGGCATTGTGCCTGGCTCGTGCTGGTAGAGGGAGCTGAGACCTGGCGACTGGATTCTTGGCGATGGTTGAGCTGCCCAAGTTTCTGTCTGCCGGACTCCCCCTATAGTTTTGCTGTGATTCGGCGCACCCCCTCTGGTTTGAAACATAGTGCTTTCTGGTAAAGCACGCTTTTTAGGACTTAGTTTTTATTTTGTTGATTAAGACTGGCAAGCCTGGCAGAATCAGTCTGGCTCCCGGACATGGGTCCCGGGAGCCGTCCCGGTGGCCGAATCAACCTGCTTTCCTGACTAGGCCATGACTCGAGCTCCAGAGCTAGCTCATGACTTTGTGACTACTTGACTGGCTCACCACAGGTCGGAGGCTCAGTCCTTGACGTTCTAACTTGCTCTGGGACCTTAGGGAGTGTCACCCCTTTGAGTCTTACAGGGCACGCTGGGTGCACCCGAGTCAGCTTTACAACATCCTCCCCTCGTTTGAGAAAGCTGATGTCCTCATCAGGGCCAAACTAGAACCTAAGACTCATGGCACGGGCTTAATTCACCGGCCAGACTTTAGTCACATATACAAGGGCACGGGCTTGATTCACCGGCCAAAGGAAACCAACTGTAAAGCAGAGTAATGATATTGTGTTTTACACCCAGCACAGGAAAAGTGTGGATCTAGTTCACTTACGTAAAACATGTGTGAAGCTGCTGCACTTAGACATCAAACTGAAGCTCACTCCTCAATGAGAAATGCGGCTTACTTTATTAGCATGAAAGAAAAAGGTACTCACGGCTCCCTTAAGCCTCAGATATGTCGTTGTCGTCGCACATCTGGATGAGTCCCCTAGGACTCTAGATATTTCGTTTGGTCGTCCAGGTTGAGCTCCATTAGATTCACCTTTGACGTAGAAACTGCAGGCAATGTTGGCTCCATTTGACCTCGCGTCAGCTGGTTTGTCACTGTTGGATGTCTTTCGTTAAAAAAGTGAGCTTTCGCTTGGCCACACAAGGTGAGCTCCTTGAGCTCTGCATCGGCACTTGAATTCACCTTTGATGTAGAGACTATAGGCAATGTTGGCTCCATTTGTTCCCGTGTCAGCTGGTCTGTCACTGTTGGTTGTCCTTCGTTAAATAGGTGAATGAGATTGGGAGGAATGGTTGGCTCAGGTTCATTTGTGTCGTTCTTTTCTAGTTGGTCCCCTGGCACAGCTCTGACGACACAAGGTCTCCTGCCATTATATAATAACACAAGGTTAACCCCTTTTGCCAAGAAGGCCACCACATGTTCGTTAAACCAGCTTAATCCCAAAATAGCGTCGAAGGCATCCATCTTCAAGATTGTGAACGTTAGTCGATTCTTCCAGGCTCCCAGAGAGATTGGTAAGTTGGTTGCCAATCTACAAGTGGTCATTGTACCTTTCGTGGTCTCCACACAAATAGGAGTCACATTTTCTTCACATTGGATGTCCAATTCTCCTGTCAGTTTTTCTGACAAGTAATTATGTGACGCCCCCAGGTCTACCATGAAGTAAATGATCCTGCCTTGAATACAGCCTTTCAGGTACAATAACTTGGATCCTCTCGCAGGAGTCGCCATAAGATGTTCACGATACGCCGCAAGTGCCCCTATCTGTTGCAAGGCATTCAGGTCAGACTCCGTCAAATCCGTTTCTGGGTCCTCTTCATCATCTTGTTCACCATCTTCTTGATCAAATGCCTCTCTCTCCATCCTATCAAATCCTTCAATGGCAGCCATGATTTGCTTATTCAATGGTTTGGGGCATGACCTCCAAGAGTGACCTTGCTGATGACAGTTGAAGCAATGCATGGAACTGCCCACTGTTGGTGAGCTGTTGCTGTGACTAGCTGAAGGTCCAACATTGTTTCTTCTCTGGAACATGTTCCCTCCATTGTTGCCTTGGTTGCCAAACCCTGTTTTTGTTGGGAATTTATTCACGCTACTCGAGGATGTGTGCACCTAACAAGGAATCGGTGCCTCTGATACCAAATGTTACACCTCCCTATATCTCCGATTGTCTTGAAGAGCTGAATCCCCCCTTGAAAAGAAGCTCGGACTCGGTCTGGATCCACTAAATACTCTTGTTGAGGTTGCGGGAGCAGCTGGTGCCAATGTGCTCTCATAATCACAAACCATTTCAGCCGCTCGAATAGTTGAATTGAAATCATGGGGCATGTAGCTGTCTATCGCACGTCGGGTCCAGGATTGCATTCCAGACAATAGGTAATGAGTTTTGTCCGCCTCGGACATATCTTCAATAACCCATACACTCTATCTGAATCTATTGAGGTACTCTCGCAATGACCCTTTCTGTTTGAGCCCCGATAATTTTGTCCTCAATCTCATGTGTGAATCCTTCGGTATGAACTCCTCTCGTAACGCGGCTTTGAATGCGTCCCATGTTTGAAAATGCATTCCTGCCATCCGGTACCAATTTGTAGTGTAGCCCTCAAAATATGCTAATGCCAAGTCAGTTCTTTCTTCCTCAGGAGTGTTCATCAGACGGAAGTAATGGTCCATGTGAAACAACCAATCTTCCACAACTCAAATGTCACGCTCTCCTTTGAAAGTAGGTGGTGCTTTCACTTTGGCAGTCTTTCTTGGGCCCTCCGTGGTTCATGCTCGTGGTTCTCTTGGTATCTGTGGAGGAGGCGCCACTGCATTCCCCCTAGTTGCTTCCAACTCTTCAAACCTGGCTTCGAGCTGTGTTAGCCCGTCTCTCATTTCTCTAGCAAGGTTAATTTGAGTAAGATTCATGGCTCGCAAGGATGTTTGCCATTCTTTCCTTTCGGTTTCTCTATCCTTCTTCACCTCGCTAAGCATAGCCGTCATTGCGCTTGATAAGTATTGCCGCATCTTCACTTCAAAGAGGTCCTGTTGTGCCTCTGGCAAGGGTTCATCTCTTGGTGTAGGTTCAGAAGGGCCACCCATCTCTTCATGGAGGGGCGCCACTGTGGAGTGCATACGCTCTTTCTTTCTCGACTTGGACCTGGTGCCATCTCGATGCATGCGAGAGCTGTATTCTCGAGTCAGCTCTTCTTCGTCCGTCAGTGCTCGTAACTCTTCAAGATGGTCCTCCATTATAGTCAGAGGTGTACTTCCAACAGATTATCGCCTCAATCCTTTTTATATTTGATGCTCTCCCTTCTGTCAGTCGGGCCCCACAGCTCTCTTTTCTTCTTTATTAAATCAGCTTCAATGAAAATATCCCTTCCTCAAACTTAGCACGCCCACATCACCTGAGAGCCAAGTAGGAACCAGGTCATTTGTGTCCAAGCAAGCACACGACAAACGGAACATACCAACCAAAGCAAACACAGAGGATCCCTCTCAAGCCACAAACCCCCCTGAGACCGGACGTAGGACCTTTGCCTAGCCGCGCCCACACAAATCTATCACAGAATTAGCCCACGGGGAAACATCCATCCAACCATCCGTGCTTTCACCATTAAGCAGCACATTGCCTCAGTCACGCCCCACCACTTTTTGGTCGATAGCCCTTATAGCTAAACGATCGGCAGCTATCCCGCACCGGCAGCTAACCACCCGTGCTTTACACCCGAATTCGAGCAGCATCTCTGTATCAATGGTTAACCCGTACAGTTCGAATATGTCGCCCCGCACCCCACAAGGTACAGACCGTGCTTTCACCTACCTAGGCAGCACTTTGCCTCATCCGTCCTACGTGCAGACAGCGCCAGGATTGAACCGCGAGAACTGACCGTGCTTACACCTCGAGGGCAGCACTTTGACTCATCAAGTCCCCCGTTCTGCCGACCACCCCGACCGTGGACGCACCCGTGCTTACACTGTGGGCAGCACCTTGCGCAACGGTTGTCCTGACAAATCCCAAAACGTGGCCATCCCTGTGAGACTTGCGTAGCTGACCGGCTAGTGGGCTCTGATACCACATGTTGCGCCGGCGCCTCAAAGGGCGCTGGGACTTGAGCGGTTTCCCCAACACGCGCTTAAGTCTAACATTCATCCATCATGCACTTACGTAAAAGCCAACTCAGAAACGTAACAAGCTTAACCATTCAGACTTAAGAAAACTGGAATCCCAACCAACCCGAAAGCCAACTCAGAATCCGTCCCCAAAAGGTAACCAAAGGCAAAGACAAGCCACACATGAAACCCAAGGCATAGTGGTCGCCAAACTGACCAATTGGCATAGCGACAAGCCCCATGTCGATGACAGGGACCCTTAGGCGCCAGCGACGCAAAAACGTTGTAGTAAGGGTCCTTCCACTTGGACCAGTCCCGGAGGCGAAACCGAAATGGTAATCATCCCCAAGGATCAGCTTTATTAGATTTGGAAGAGGTTACATTCATACATAGACTGACCGGTCTCGGGGCCACCAACACGTGCTGGGCATTGTGCCTGGCTCGTGCTGGTAGAGGGAGCTGAGACCTGGCGACTGGATTCCTGGCGCTGGTTGAGCTGCCCAAGTTTCTGTCTACCGGACTCCCCCTATAGTTCTGCTGTGATTCGGCGCACCCCCTCTGGTTTGAAACATAGTGCTTTCTGGTAAAGCACGCTTTTTAGGACTTAGTTTTTATTTTGTTGATTAAGACTGGCAAGCCTGGCAGAATCAGTCTGGCTCCCGGACATGGGTCCCGGGAGCCGTCCCAGCGGCCGAATCAACCTGCTTTCCTGACTAGGCTATGACTCGAGCTCCAGAGCTAGCTCATGACTTTGTGACTACTTGACTGGCTCACCACAGGTCGGAGGCTCACTCCTTGACGTTCTAACTTGCTCTGGGACCTTAGGGAGTGTCACCCCTTTGAGTCTTACAGGACACGCTGGGTGCACCCGAGTCAGCTTTACAACATCAGATCGATGTGCAATCATGTTGTAAAGCTACCTTTACAAGCATGACTTCCGGCGCCAGCATTGTCCCCAGCGCCAGCAGCGCCCCTGCTGCTCCCGGCGCCACTGTGACCAGAATCAAGCCGGCACCAAGTTCCTATGGGTGAAAATCTTTGATCGGTTCTTGTTGTAAAGCTAACTCAGGTGCACCCAGCGTGCCCTTCAAAACTCTAAGGGGTGACGCTCCCTAAGCTCCCAGAGCAAGTTAAAACGTCAAGGACTGAGCCTCCGACCTATGGTGAGCCAGTCAAGTAGTCACAAGGCATGAGCTAGCTGTGGAGCTCGAGTCATGGCCTAGTCAGGAAGCAAGTTGATTCTGCCGTCGGGACGGCTCCCGGGGCCCATGTCCGGGGGCCAGACTGATTCTGCCAGGCTTGCTAGGCTTAATCAGCAAAATAAAAACTAAGTCCTAAAAAGCGTGCTTTACCAGAAAGCACTATGTTTCAGAACAGAGGGGAGTGCGGGTTGCGACTCAGGGCGAGCTCCAACCAAGTCTCAGCCTCCCGTGCTGGAGTATGTTGTCATGGCTCTCGCCTTGGCATGCTAGCGCCTCGGAGACTAGGGTCGGTCACACACATGAAAACTAACCTTCTCAGATTTATCAATAAAGTGGGACTTTCCTCAAACTGACTCTGATTACCTTCTGGGTTTCAGTGTTCAGTAAAAGCGCCAGTTGTAAGGCCGCTTCAAAATTTTTAAGTTGGCACACAGCTGAGGGTCGTAACCCGGGACGCCAGCGATATGCCGTCGGGACCATTCGGTCCGTGGCGCCAAAGGTATGCTATCGGGACCATTTGGTCCAGGAACTGGTTGTCTTCATATCTGTCGTGGCTTGTGGTTCTGAGTGTTTCTTGCATGAACGTGAATGGGTTAAGCTCTTGGGAAACGAGCTCTAACCTGTCGGCTGAGTTGGATGGCTTGTTGGGGTGGAAGTTACCTGTTTATGGTTGTCCGAGTCTGGCGTGGCGCCAGTTTGGCTTCCAGCGCTCATGACGAAGCTTTCAGTTGGTTAAGTCTGATGTAAGTCAGACCGCTTGCTTGGAATGGATGTTACTCATTTGTAACGAAGCTTCGAGTTGGTTAAGTTTGATGTATGTCGAGCGGCTTGCTTGGAGGGAAGTGTTGTAAAGCTGACTCAGGTGCACCCAGTGTGCCCTGTAAGACTCTAAGGGGGGACGCTCCCTAAGGTCCCATAGCAAGTTAGAACGTCAAGGACTGAGCCTTCGACCTGTGAGTCAAGTAGTCACAAGTCATGAGCTAGCTCTGGAGCTCGAGTCATGGCCTAGTCAGGAAGCAAGTTGATTCTGCCGTCGGGACGGATCCCGGTACCCATGTCCGGGAGCCAGACTGATTCTGCTAGGCTTGCCAGGCTTAATCAGCAAATTAAAACTAAGTCCCAAAAAGCGTGCTTTACCAGAAAGCACTATGTTTCAGAACAGAGGGGGTGCGCTGAATCAAAACAAAACTATAGGGGGAGTCCGCCAGACAGAAACTTGGGCAGCTCAACCAGCGCCAGGAATCTAGTCGCCAGGTCTCAGCTCTCTCTTCCAGCACGAACCAGGCACAATGCCCAGCACGTGTTGGTGGCCCCGAGACCGGTTAGTCTATGTATGAATGTAACCTCTTCCAAATCTAATAAAGTTGATCCTTGGGGATGATTACCATTTCGGTTTTGCCTCCGGGATTGGTCCAAGTGGAAGGACCCTTACTACAACCTTTTTGCGTCACTGGCGCCTAAGGGTCCCTGTCATCAACATGGGGCTTGCCGCTATGCCAATTGGTCAGTTTGGTGACCACTATGCCTTGGGTTTCATGTGTGGCTTGTCTTTGCCTTTGGTTACCTTTTGGGGACGGATTCTAAGTTGGCTTTCGGGTTGGTTGGGATTCCAGTTTTCTTAAGTCTGGATGGTTAAGCTTGTTACGTTTTTTAGTTGGCTTTTACGTAAGTGCATGATGGATGAATGTTAGACTTAAGCGCGTGTTGGGGAAACCGCTCAAGTCCCAGCGCCCTCTGAGACGTCGGCGCAACATGTGGTATCAGAGCCCACTAGCCGGTCAACTACGCAAGTCTCATAGGGATGGCCACGTTTTGGGATTTGTCAGGACAACCGTTGCGCAAGGTGCTGCCCACAATGTAAGCACGGGTGCGTCCACGGTTGGGGTGGTCGGCAGAACGTGTGACTTGATGAGTCAAAGTGCTGCCCTTGAGGTGTAAGCTCGGTCAGTTTCCGCGGTTCGGGCCTGGCGCCGGACAGATGAGGCAATGTGCTGCCATTAGGTTGTTGAAAGCACGGTCTGTGCCTTGTGGGGTGTGGGGTGACATATTCGAACTGTACTGGTTAACCATTGATACAGAGATGCTGCTCGAATTTGGGTGTAAAGCACGGGTGGTTAGCTGCCGGTGCGGGATAGCTGCCGATCGTTTAGCTATAAGGGCTATCGACCAAAAAGTGGTGGGGCGTGACTGAGGCAATGAGCTGCTTAATGGTGAAAGCACGGATGGTTGGATGGATATTTCCCCGTGGGCTAATTCTGTGATAGATTTGTGTGGGCGCGGTTAGGCAAAGGTCCTACGTCCGGTCTCAAGGGAAATGTGGCTTGAGAGGGATCTTCTGTGTTTGCTTTGGTTGGTATGTTCGTATGTGGTGTGCTTGTTTGGACCTAAATAACCCCTGGTTGCTTAACTTCTTCCAGGTGATCTGATCTAGTTGGGAGTTGAAGGAGGAATTCACATTTGTGGGTGGACGACATTTAAGTATGGAAAGGAGCTTCCATGGCGCAACCCCAAGATTGGTTCAAGATTATTATTCCTATCCGGAAAGATCGCGGGAGGAAGTCAGATTTCATGATCGACTCCGGAGCTTCACATAACTATATTTCAAGGAGCGTAGTGGAACAGTTCACCTTGCCGACCACAAATGTAACGTCAACGCTCAAGGTAGAAACAACAAAGGGAGCACTGGTCGTAGACAAAGCAACATTGAACATCCCGGTGCAAATTGGGAGATGGAAGGCTAATCTTAGCTTTTTGATTTTAGAGATGGATGCCTTCGATGTAATTTTGGGCCTTCCCTGGCTAAATGAACATTGTATTGCAGTTTTGGGTAGTAGCTCAAACTTGGTTCTCTTGGATTACAAGGGACAGATCTTTGTGACAAAAGCTCTCCCTGGGGGGAACGCGAAGGGCATCGATATTGAACAAAATCTGGTTGCCGCATCTGTGATTAAAAGCATGGCGAAAGGGAAAAGGTCAAAGTGCTTTCTTTCTATCTGTAGAGAGGTTCCAGAAGGGAAGAACGCACAACAGAAAAACTTGCCGAAGGAGGTGGCAGATTTGCTAGAGGAATTTAGCGATGTGTTTCCATAAGAACTCCCAGCTAAGTTACCTCCACGAAGACCAGTGGACCATAAGATTGAGTTGGTACCGTGAACAGAACCAACTTCACAAGCACCCTATAGGATGTCCCAAGAAGAGTTGGTGGAACTGAAACGACAACTTGGTGAATTGATAGACAAAGGATTCATTAGACCCAGTGCTTCGCCTTTTGGAGCCCCTGTACTATTCGTGGAAAAGGCGGACAAGACACTGCGGATGTGTGTGGATTACCGCATGCTCAACAAGGGTACCATCAAGAAAAAGTATCCCATGCGTAGAATTAATGACCTGTTCGACCAGCTCAAACATGCCAGATAGTTTAGCCGAATAGATCTTAAATCTGGATATCACCAAATTCGAATAGATAAAGGCGATGAGCACAAAACGGCTTTTCGAACACGGTATGGGAGCCACGAATTCAGGGTAATGCCATTCGGTCTAAAAACGCACCAGCCACTTTTTGCACGTCGATGAACAACATTTTTCAAGACTGCTTAGATGAATTTGTCATTGTGTACATCGATGACATCTTGATGTTTAGTCATAGCCTCAAAGATCACGTTAAACATTTAAGGACTGTCCTCCAACGACTGAGGAAGAACAGCTTATTCGCGAAAATAGAAAAATGTGAATTTGTGGTAGAGGAAGTTGATTTCCTTGGACATGTTATAGGCTACGGACGAATTCGGATGGATCCTAAGAAGATCGAGACTACCGTGGCGCCAGCGGTATGCTGTCGGGACCATTTGGTCCCGGAACTGGTTGTTTTCATATCTGTCGCGGCTTGTGGTTCTGAGTGTTCCTTGCATGAACATGAATGGGTTAAGCTCTTGAGAAACGGGCTCTAACCTGTCGGCTGAGTTGGATGGCTTGCTTGGGTGGAAGTTACCTGTTTATGGCTGTCCAGTCTGGCGTGGCGCCAGGTTGGCTTCCAGCGCTCGTGACGAAGCTTTTAGTTGGTTAAGTCTGATGTAAGTCAGCCGCTTGCTTGGAATGGATGTTACTCATTTGTAATGAAGCTTCGAGTTGGTCAAGTTTGATGTATGTCGGGCGGCTTGCTTGGAGGGAAGTCACCCACATCGGGACCCCCGATCTGGCATGGCGCCAGGTTGGAGCTCAATGTTGGTTTTCGGAACCTCAAGTTGGTTAAGTTTGATCATTGTTGGCGAGTCGGCTGCTTGTATGTCAAGTGGGTTTGGATGTCAAAAGTTGAACGCTGGGAAGCTAAGTCGTGGTTCTCGGCTCCCTTTGGGTTGCCTACGCTACATGTTGTATCAGCGCCGACTGGCCAGTCAGCTATGCGGATCTCACGAAAATGGCCACTGTTTGGGGTTCATCAAGAAAACTGTTGTGCAAGGTGCTGCCCACAATGTAAGCACGGGTGCGTCCACGGTCGGGGTGGTCGGCAGAACGGGGGACTTGATGAGTCAAGGTGCTGCCCTAGAGGTGTAAGCATGGTTAGTTCTCACGGTTCGGGCCTGGCGCCGTCTGCACGTAGGACAGATGAGGCAAAGTGCTGCCTAGGTAGGTGAAAGCATGGTCTGTGCCTTGTGGGGTGCGGGGTGACATATTCGAACTGTACAGGTTAACCATTGATACAGAGATGCTGCTCGAATTCGGGTGTAAATCACGGGTTGTTAGCTGCCGGTGCCGGATAGCTGCCGATCGTTTAGCTATAAGGGCTATCGACCAAAAAGTGGTGGGGCGTGACTGAGGCAATGTGCTGCTTAATGGTGAAAGCACGGATAGTTGGAGGGGTGTCCTATGTGGGCTGATTCTGTGATCGATTTGTATGGGCACGGCTAGGCAAAGGTCCGTTGGCAGGACCATCTCAAAGGTTGACCTTGTCTTTGTTACTTGTTAGTAAACCTGCCCGAGTACTAAGACTCACCACGAATACATACAAGTAAGACACTCAGGCAGGTTTACTAACAAGTAACAAAGACAAGGTCCCCTTTTGAGATGGTCCTTCCAACGGACCTTTGCCTGGCCGCGCCC
Organism: Diphasiastrum complanatum; assembly: GCA_029204225.1. Taxonomy (NCBI): domain Eukaryota; kingdom Viridiplantae; phylum Streptophyta; class Lycopodiopsida; order Lycopodiales; family Lycopodiaceae; genus Diphasiastrum; species Diphasiastrum complanatum. The sequence continues at coordinate 20,991 of MU834929.1, read as the reverse complement.
ATACAAATCGATCATGGAATCAGCCCACATAGGACATCCTTCCAACTATCCGTGCTTTCACCATTAAGCAGCACATTGCCTCAGTCACGCCCCAGAACTTTTTTGGTCAATAGCCCTTATAGCTAAACGATCGGCAGCTATCCCACACCGGCAGCTAACCACCCATGCTTTACACCCGAATTCGAGCAGCATCTCTGTATCAATGGTTAACCCGTACAGTTTGAATATGTCACCCCGCACCCCACAAGGTACAGACCGTGCTTTCACCTCCCTAGGCAGCACTTTGCCTCATCCGTCCTACGTGCAAACAGCGCCAGGCCCGAACCGCGAGAACTGACCGTGCTTACACCTATAGGGCAGCACCTTGACTCATCAAGTCCCCCGTTCTGCTGACCACCCCGATCGTGAACGCACCCGTGCTTACATTGTGGGCAACACCTTGCACAACAGTTTTCTTGATGAACCCCAAATAGTGGCCATTTCCGTGAGATCCGCATAGCTGACCGGCCAGTCGGCTCTGATACAACATGTAGCGTAGGCAACCCAAAGGGAGCCGAGAACCATGACTTAGCTTGCCAGCGTTCAACTTTTGACATCCAAACCCACTTGACATACAAGCAGCCGACTCGCCAACAACGATCAGACTTAACCAACTTGAGGTTCCGAAAACCAACATTGAGATCCAACCTGGTGCCATGCCAAATCGGGGGTCCCGATGTGGGTGACTTCCCTCCAAGCAAGCCGTCCGACATACATCAAACTTGACCAACTCGAAGCTTCGTTACAAACGAGTAACATCCATTCCACCGGTGGCGTCGGAAGTAAAGCTTGTAAAGGTAACTTTACAACACAGGACCTTCTAAAAGGGGGACTTTGTCTTTGTTACTTGTTAGTAAACTTGCCTGAGTGTCTTGCTTGTATGTATTCGTGGTGAGTCTTAGTACTCGTGCTTTGCCTGGTTTTCATGATTGCTTGTGATACAAGGAGCTGATGGCTCGAGAAAGAACCTTTCTTTTGAAGGCTGATACCATCAAACAAAGAGGACTACAGAATCTGTGGGGCGGATTTGCAGTTCAACTACTCACACGTAAACGACAACGAAACGACTCAATGTATGCAAAGGATGGATGGCTAGCCTGTTTCATGGGTTAGTTTCATTTGCGACAACGCCCACCAAGACGCAAGCAGGAAGTCAAAAGTTGGAAAGGGTAATTTCAAGGGAGATCTTGTATGGAGCAGTTGGTCTTCATTTTGGGACGACCGCCTTTGGAACTGAAACTCGCTGAGCATGGGTGATATCCAGTATCAGTTGGGTTTTTCCTCAAAGGAGAAAGACTAGGATCCTCTTCAGAGATTGGCAACAAGTTGGACCGAGCCATAATCCTAGCAAATGGGAAGCAAAGTGTTGGAAAGGCTTTTTGTCCGAAGAACTCTACTCTAAGTCCGATCAACTGATTTTATAAGTGGAGGGGAATTATCACACACACCTCTCTCTTGGGGCAAATTTTGAATGAAAGTTGATTAAAATGGGAGCAAATTCAAGGTGACCTAGCCATACTCACATGAGGAGACTGGCGAACTTTGGACCTAATAAGTTGACAAGTTTTTGTTGTGGAAAGGAAAGCTTGTTATAGGCTTTCTCTAGACCAGCAATGATGAGGAAACATATGAGTACGCTGGCTTGTGTTACGTGTAAGACAGTTGATCAATGAAGGAACTGTGAAAGTTGAGTCTTGCATGAGAGACTTGGTATTTCGAACGGATGCTAAGGGACAGTGCACGTTGTGATCGGACTAGTGCAAACTCTTGGTGCATGTGTCTAATTCAAAGAGACCTACTTGAAGCCAAGCTCGATGTACACTTCTTGTTGTGACTGTGACGCAACTGACCAATGATAGAATTGTGAAAGTCAAGTTTTGCGCGACGGACATGGTGCTTCAAACAAACGCGAAGAGATAGTTCGTATGCGGATCAAATTGGTGCGACCCTTTGACTCTCCACGAGGTCGATGGTTACATTTGGGCTGATTCAAAGAGCTACTTCAAGCTAAGTGAGAGGTACATTGCGGAGTACTCAATCTTTGCCTACCTTAAAGAGCCAAGAATCAAATGTATCAAGATCAGGCTGGGACAAGGAGAGAAATCAAGGTGCAGAAGCAACAAGGCACGGAGTGGACCATAAAGTGGGCAATCAAACGATAAATCCTTTGGCTCAGGGAGCCTTGATACCTGTGCAAAACTGATCAAATTTGGAGCTCAGGGAGCTCAACACAAAGTGCATCAAGGACAAATCAGGAGCTCAAAGGAGTTCCAAAGTCGAAAATCAGAAGCGATAGGGGCGAACATTTTAAAGAAAGGCCTCTGTCACAAGTTAATAAGGTTCTTGGGTTTTACGAAAGCGATATAAAATCTATGCTTTTCTCAGACGAAGAGATATTTTTAAGTTATGTAATTTTTCAGTACAAAGAGCTGAGCCTCTGACTTGTGGTGTGCCAGCTTCAATGTCTTTAAAAAGTGGCCGGTAAATTGAGTACTGTGCCAAGTAGCTTAGATGTATAGTTATTTTAATTGGGAGACACCTTTACTTTAATCTGACATCTGATGAGGACATCAGATTTTATAAAGGTGGGTGGATGTTGTAAAGCTACCTTTACAAGCTTTACTTCCGGCGCCACTGGCGCCAGCATTGTCCCCGACGCCAGCAGCGACCCTGCTGCTCCTGGCGCCGGCGCCGCTCCCGGCGCCGCTGTGACCAGAATCCAGCCGACGCCAAGTTCCTATGGCTGAAAATCTTTGCTCGGTTCTAGCGAAGTACAGAGAGCTCAGATCAATAAAATCTAGAGAGAGAAAATGACCTTCTAGAAAGAGAAAATCCTAGAGAGTGAAAAACGTGCTTTACCAGTCTGGGTAGAGTGCTTGGTATGAGGGGGGGTGCCGAACCCCACCAATACTATGGGGGAGTGCGGGTTGCGACTTAGGGCGAGCTCCAACCAAGTCTCAGCCTCCCTTGCTGGAATGTTGTCATGGCTCTCGCCTTGGCATGCTAGCGCCCCGGAGACTAGGGTCGGTCACACACTTGAAATGTAACCTTCTCAGATTTATCAATAAAGTGGGATTTTCCTCAAACTGACTCTGATTACCTTCTAGGTTTCAATGTTCGGTAATAGCGCCAGTTGTAAGGCCGCTTCAAAATTTTTAAGTTGGCACATAGCTGAGGGTTGTATCCCGGGATGCCAGCGGTATGCTGTCGGGACCATTTGGGTCCAGGAACTGGTTGTCTCCATATCTGTCGCGGCTTGTGGTTCTAAGTGTTCCTTGCATGAACGTGAATGGGTTAAGCTCTTGGGGAACGGGCTCTAACCTGTCGGCTGAGTTGGATGGCTTGCTTGGGTGGAAGTTACCTTTACTTTATTCTAACATTTGATGAGGACATCAGATTTTATAAAGGTGGGGTGGATGTTATACTGGCGACAAGATTGTCCCCGGCGCCACCTTGACTAGAATCCAGCCGGTGCCAAGTTACTATGGCTGAAAAATTTTTGGTCGGTACTAGCGAAGTCCAGAGAGCTCAGATCGATGTGCAAACACCACACACGATCTAGGCATGATTAAAGGCAGCCTGGGGATCATGAAAGTCTAGAGAGAGAAAATCCTACAGAGAGAAAACGTGCTTTACCAGCCTGGGTAGGGTACTTGGTATCAGGGGAGGTGGTGAATCCCACCAATACTATAGGGGAGTGCGGGTTGCGACTCAGGGCGAGCTCCAACCAAGTCACAGCCTCCCTTACTGGAATGTTGTCCTCGCACTCGCCTTGGCATGCTAGCACCCCGGAGACTAGGGTCGGTCACACACTTGAAATGTAACCTTCTCAAATTTATCAATAAAGTGGGATTTTTCTCAAACTGACTCTAATTACCTTCTGGGTTTCAGTGTTCGGTAAAGCGCCAGTTGTAAGGCCGCTTCAAACTTTTTAATTTGGCACATAGCTGAGGGTCGTATCCCGGGACACCAGCGGTATGCCGTCAATGAACAATATTTTTCAAGACTGCCTGGATGAATTTGTCATTGTGTACATCGATGACATATTAGTATTTAGCCGGAGCCTTAAAGATCACATTAAACATTTAAGGACAGTTCTCCAATGACTGAGGAGGAACTGCTTGTTCACGAAAAGAGAGAAATGTGAGTTTGTGGTGGAGGAAGTTGATTTCCTTGGACATGTTATAGGCCACGAACGGATTCGAATGGATCCTAAGAAGATCAAGACTATCTTGGATTGGCTAGCACCTAAAACTGTTCATGGCATCAAATCCTTTGTGGGGCTATGTAATTTTTACAGGAGATTCATTGAGGCATTTAGCAAAATTGTGGCACCGTTGTTGGAGCAGACAAAGACTCATCTCAAAATGACATGGACACCGGAATGTGAAGCAGCGTTCCAAGAACTAAAGTGATGGATCACTCAAGAACCCATTCTTGTCCTACTGGACTTTAGCAAACCGTTCGAAATACATATAGATGCATCAAACTTTGCTATTGAGGCCGTGGTGATGCAAGAGGGAAAACCAGTTGCATTTCTTTTAAAGAAATTAAGTGATGTAGAACGACGATGGCCAACTCATGAAAAAGAAATGGTTGCAGTCATACAAGCAGTGGAGCATTGGAGACATTATGTGGTAGGAAAGCCCTTTCAGGCGTTCACTGACAACGTATCACTTAAGTACTTCTCATCCCAAGGTATGCTCATGCCAAAGCAGATGCGATGGAAAAACTTTCTCTCGAAATTCAATATAGACATTCTACATACGGCGGGAAAGAATAATGCGGTAGCAGATGCACTCAGTAGACAAGAGCACTTGATGTCGACGGTTTCAACCAAGGTGACCATTCTACTCCAAAAATCAAAGAGAACTATGGTGCAGATGCGTTGGCTAAGAATCTAATGATCGAATTCCAGCTGGGAAAGCCTTGTAAACATTTCACTTGGAAAGACCAAATGGTTGTTTATAAACAACGCAGAGTATATGTTCCAGACAACATCAACTTGAGGAAGAAAATCTTGAGGGAGCATCATGACGTACTAGCCGCCGGACATCCAGAGGTGAATTGCATGTATGAACTTCTCAAGAGAGGCTTCTATTGGCCAGATATGTGGGCAGACGTTGAATCCTATGTGCAAACATGTCCTACATGTCAACAAGTGAAGGTGGAACCGCTAGCCCCAGCAGGACTACTCCAACCATTATCAGTACCAGCATACCCTTGGGACTCAATGAGCATGGATTTTATTGTTCAGATACCACGTTGCCAGGGTTTTGACTCGATTTATGTGCAAAACAAGCTCACCTTGTACCAACTAAAAGTTCAGTGATAGTTGAAGAAGTGGCAAGGTTATTTTTCAAATGTGTCTTCAAATACCATGGCCTACCTAAAACGATTATTTCTGACCGAGACACCAAGTTCGTCGAAAAGTTTTGGACTTGCCTATTTCACCTCGTGGGAACTGGACTAAATTTTAGCACCCTCAAACAGATGGGCAAACGGAACGAGTCAATCGACAGATTGAACAACATTTACGAAATTATGTCGCTTGGGACTAATCTGATTGGGTCAACTACTTGGATATTCTTGAGTTTGCACATAACAACCAAGTGAACAGATCTACTGGACGGGCACCCTTCAAGATAAGCAATGGTTGGCTACCGATTGTTCCAAGCTCTTTTCTTACAGGTGTGCAAGAAACCCCAGTACCCACTATGGAGGAATTCATCAATGAGTGGCACACAAAGCTGACAGAGGTGAAGTCATTTTTAGAGTAGTCCCAAAGAAGTATGGCAGCTGACGTAAACCCACATCGACGAGAACTGGAAAATGAGGAAGGTGATCAAGTGTGGCTGAACACAAAGAGCATTGCGTTACCAAAAGGTTTCTCTCATAAGTTCGTTCGACCTTATGCGAGACCATATCATGTCACCAAGAAGATCAACCCAATGGCTTACCGATTGGCGCTGCCATCCAGCTTGGATATACACAATGTGTTTCATATCTCATTACTCAAACGGTACAAACCAGATGAGCGATTTGATCGGCAACACAAACTTCATCACCCACCAACGACACTTGATGATACGAAGAGGCAGCTTGTACCAGAACAAATATTGACACATAGAAAGTGAACTGGCGTGCAACGCGAATATCTAGTGAAGTGGCTATGGGCTCCACTCATTGAGGCTTCTTGGGAGCATGAAGACAAACTTAAGGAGGGAGACTCTGAAGTACTTGCAGATTATCTATAGAAGAATCAACGCAATAGCCGTTTTCCCAGATCGGCACACAAAGCACTACCTGGCGGCATGTGTAGCGCAAGCATCCCAAAGGGAGCCGGGAACCACGACTTACCTTCCCAGCCTTCAACTCTTGCCATCCAAACCCACTTGACATACAAGCAGCCAACTCGCCAACAACGATCAAACTTGACCAACTTGAAGTTCCGAAAACCAACATTGAGATCCAACCTGGTGCCATGCCAGATCGGGGGTCCCGATGTGGGTGACTTCCCTCTAAGCAAGCCGCCCGACATACATCAAACTTAACCAACTCGAAGCTTTGTTACAAATGAGTAACATCCATTCCAAGCGAGCGGTCTGACTTACATCAGACTTTACCAACTGAAAGCTTCGTCATGAACCCTGGAAGCCAACCTGGCGCCACGCCAGACTGGACAGCCATAAAAAGGTAACTTCCACACAAGCAAGCCATCCAACTCAGCCGACAGGTTAGAGCCCGATCCCCAAGAGCTTAACCCATTCACGTTAATGCAAGGAACACTCAAAACCACAAGCCACGACATATATGGAGACAACCAGTTCCTGGACCAAATGGTCCCGACAGCATACCGCTGGCGACACGGACCGAATGGTCCCCACGACATACCGCTGGTGTTGTAAAGCTACCTTTACAGGCCTTACTTTCGGCGCCATCGGCGCCAGCTATGTCCCCAGCGCTAGCAGCGCCCTGCTGCTCCCGGCGCCACTGTGACCAGAATCCAGCCGGCGCCAAGTTCGTATGGCTGAAAATCTTTGATTGGTTCTAACGAGTCCAGAGAGCTCAGATCGATGTGCAATCACCTTACACGATCTAGGCATGATTAAAGGAAGCATGGGGATCAATAAATTCTAGAGAGAGAAAATGACTTTCTAGGGAAAAAAATCCTAGAGAGAGAAAATGTGGTTTACCAGCATGTGTAGAGTACTTGGTATGAGGGGAGGTAGCGAATCCCACCAATACTATAGGGGAGTGCGGGTTGCCACTCAGGGCGAGCTCCAACCAAGTCTCAGCCTCCCTTGCTGGAATGTTGTCCTGGCACTCGCCTTGGCATGCCAGCGCCTCGGAGACTAGGGTCGGTCACACACTTGAAATGTAACCTTCTCAGATTTATCAATAACGTGGGATTTTTCTCAAACTGTCTCTGATTACCTTCTGGGTTTCAGTGTTCGGTAAAAGCGCCAATTGTAAGGTCGCTTCAAACATTTTAATTTGGCACATAGCTGAGGGTCGTATCCCGGGACACCAAGAGTATGTCGTCGAGACCATTCGGTCCGTGGCGCCAACGGTATGCTATCGGGACCATTTGGTCCAGGAACTGGTTGTCTCCATATCTGTCGCGGCTTGTGGTTCTGAGTGTTCCTTGCATGAATGTGAATGGGTTAAGCTCTTGGGGAATGGGCTCTAACCTGTCGGCTGAGTTGGATGGCTTGCTTGAGTGGAAGTTACCTGTTTATGGCTGTCCAATCTGGCGTGGCGCCAGATTGCCTTCCAGCGCTCGTGACGAAGCTTTCAGTTGGTTAAGTCTGATGTAAGTCAAACCGCTTGCTTGGAATGGATGTTACTCATCTGTAACGAAGCTTCGAGTTGGTCAAGTTTGATGTATGTCGGGCGGCTTGCTTGGAGGAAAGTCACCCACATCGGGACCCCCGATTTGGCATGGCGCCACGTTGAATCTCAATGTTGGTTTTCGGAACTTCAAGTTGGTTAAGTCAAATCATTGTTGGCGAGTTGGTTGCTTGTATGTCAAGTGGGTTTGGATGGCAAGAGTTGAAGGCTGGGAAGCTAAGTCGTGGTTCCCGGCTCCCTTTGGGATGCCTGCGCTACATGTGGTATCAAAGCCGACTGGTCGGTCAGCTATGCGGATCTCACGAAAATGGCTACGTTTTGGGGTTCATCAAGACAACTGTTGTGCAAGGTCAACAACTATCAGACTTAACTAGCAGGAAGTTCAGAAACCAACATTGAGATCCAACTTGGCGCCATGCCAGATCGGGGGTCCCGATATGAGAGACTTCCCTCCAAGCAAGCCGCCCGACATACATCAAACTTAACCAACTCGAAGCTTCATTACAAACGAGTAACATCCATTCCAAGCAAGCGGTCTGACTTACATCAGATTTAACCAACTGAAAGCTTCATCACGAGCGCTTGAAGCCAACCTAGCACCATGCCAGACTGGACAGCCATAAACATATAACTTTCACCCAAGCAAGCCATCCAACTCAGCCGACAGGTTAGAGCCCATTCCCCAAGAGCTTAACCCATTCACGTTCATTCAAGGAACGCTCAGAACCACAAGCCGCGACAGATATGGAGACAACGAGTTCCTGGACCGAATGCTCCCGACAGCATACCGCTGGCGCCACGGACCAAATTGTGACGGCATACCAATGGCATCCCGGGATATGACCCTCAGCATTGTGACAAATTAAAAAGTTTGAAGCGGCCTTACAATTAGCGCTTTTACAGAACACTCAAACCCAAAAGGTAATCAGAGTCAGTTTGAGTAAAATCCCACTTTATTGATAAATCTGAGAAGGTTACATTTCAAGTGTGTGACCGACCCTAGTCTCCGGGGCGCTAGCATGCCAAGGCGAGTGCTAGGACAACATTCCAGCAAGGGAGGCTGAGACTTGGTTGGAGCTCGCCCTGAGTCGCAACCCGCACTCCCCTATAGTATTGGTGTGATTCGGCACCCCCCCTCATACCAAGCACTCTACCCAAGCTAGTAAAGCACGTTTTTCTCTCTCTAGGATTTTTTTCTTTCTAGAAAGTCATTTTCTCTCTCTAGATTTTATTGATCCCCAGGCTTCCTTTAATCATGCCTAGATCGTGTGAGGTGATTGCACATCGATCTGAGCTCTCTGGACTTCGCTAGAACCAATCAAAGATTTTCAGCCATAGGCACTTCGCGCCGGCTAGATTCTGGTCACGGTGGCGCCGGGAGCAGCAGGGGAGCTGGTGGCGCCGGTTGCGCCGGAAGTAAAGCTTGTAAGGTAGCTTTACAATAGCAACAGGGGCGCTCCTGGCACCGGGGACAAATCTGGCGCTAGTGGCGTCGGAAGTAAAGCTTGTAAAGGTAGCTTTACAATGTCCACCCCACCTTTATAAAATCTGATGTCCTCATCAGATGTCAGATTAAAGTAAAGGTGTCTCCCAATTAAAATAACTATACATATAAGCTACTTGGCACAGTACTCAATTTACTGGCCACTTTTTATTAACATTGAAACTGGCACACCACTAGTCGGAGGCTCAGCTCTTTGTACTGAAAAATTACATAACTTGAAAATATCTCTTTGTCTGGGAAAACCGTAGATTTTATATCGCTTATGTAAAACCCAAGAACCTTATTAACTGGTGATAGAGGCCTTTTTGTGAAATGTTTGCCCCTGTCGCTTCTGACTTTTTGACTTTGGAACTCCTTTGAGCTCCTGGTTTGTTCTTGATGCACTTTGTGTTGAGCTCCATGAGCTCCAGATTTGATCAGTTCCGCACAGGTATCAAAGCTCCCTGAGCCAAAGGATTTATCGTTTGATTGCCCACTTTATGGTCCACTCTGTGCCTTGTTGCTTCTACACCTTGATTTCTATCCTTGTCCCAGCCTGATCTTGATACCTTTTCCTTCTTGGCTCTTTAAGCTAGGCAAAGATTGAGTATTCCGCAATGCACCTCTCACTTAGCTTGAAGTAGCTCTTTGAATAAGCCCAAATGTAGCCATCGACCTTGTGGAGAGCCAAAGGGTCGCACCAGTTTGATCCGCATACGAACTATCTCTTCGTGTTTGTTTGAAGCACTATGTCCGTCGCGCAAAACTTGACTTTCACAATTCCATCACTGGTCAGGTGCCTCACAGTCAAAACAAGAAGTGTACACCGAGCTTGGCTTCAAGTAGCTCTCTTTGATTCAGACACATGCACCCAGAGTTTGCACTAGTCCGATCGCAACAAGAACTGTCCCTTAGCGTCCGATCGAAATACCAAGTCTCTCATGCAAGACTCAACTTTCACAGTTCCTTCATTGACTAGTTGCCTTACACGTAACACAAACCAGCGTACTCATATGTTTCCTCATCATTGCTGGTCCAAAGAAAGCCTATAACAAACTTTCCTTTCCACAACAAAAACTTGTCAACTTATTAGGTCCAAAGTTCGCCAGTCTCCTCGTGTGAGTATGGCTAGGTCATCTTGAATTTGCCCCCGTTTTGATCACCTTTCATTCAAAATTTGCCCCAAGAGAGAGGTGTGTGTGATAGTTCCCTCTCCACTTATAAAATCAGCTGATCGGACTTAGAGTAGACTCTTCGGACAAAAAGCCTTTCCAACACTTTGCTTCCCATCTGCTAGGATTATGGCTCGATCCAACTTGTTGCCAATCTCTGAAGAGGATCCTAGTCTTTCTCCTTTGAGGTAAAACCCAACTGATACTGGATATCACCCATGCTCAGTGAGTTTCAGTTCCGAAGGTGGCCGTCCCAAATGAAGACCAACTCCTCCATAGAAGATCTCCCCTGAAATTGCCCTTTCCAACTTTTGAGTTCTGGCTTGCGTCTAGTGGGCTGTTGCGCCGGTGCCTCAAAGGGCGCTGGGACTTGAGCGGTTTCCCCAACACGCGCTTAAGTCTAACATTCATCCATCATGCACTTACGTAAAAGCCAACTCAAAAACGTAACAAGCTTAACCATTCAGACTTAAGAAAAGTGGAATCCCAACCAACCCGAAAGCCAACTCAGAATTCGTCCCCAAAAGGTAATCAAAGGCAAAGACAAGCCACACATGAAACCCAAGGCATATTGGACGCCAAACTGACCAATTGGCATAGCGACAAGCTACACGTCGGTGACGTGGACCCTTAGGTGCCGACGACGCAAAAAGGTTGTAGTAAGAGTCCTTCCACTTGGACCAGTCCCGGAGGCAAAACCGAAATGTTAATCATCCCCAAGGATCAACTTTATTAGATTTGGAAGAGGTTACAATCATACATAGACTGACCGATCTCGGGGCCACCAGCACGTGCTGGGCATTGTGCCTCTTTGATTTTGTAGTCCACCCATAGATTCTGTAGTCCTCTTTGTTTGATGGTATCAGCCTTCAAAAGAAGGGTTCCTTCTCGAGCCATCAGCTCCTTGTATCACAAGCAATCATGCAAACCAGACAAAGCACGAGTACTAAGACTCACCACGAATACATACAAGCAAGCCACTCAGGTAGGTTTACTAACAGGTAACAAAGACAAGGTCCCCCTTTGAGATAGTCCTGCCAAAGGACCTTTGCCTAGCCGCGCCCATACAGATCAATCACAGAATCAGCCCACAGAGGACACCCATTCAACTATCCGTGCTTTCACTACTAAGCAGCACATTGTCTCAGTCATGCCCACCACTTTTTGGTCGATAGCCCGTATAGCTAAACGATCGATAGCTATCCCACACTAGCAGCTAACCACCCGTGCTTTACACCCGAATTCGAGCAGCATCTCTGTATCAATGGTTAATCCGTACAGTTTGAATATGTCGTCCCGCACGCCACAAGGCACAGACCGTGCTTACACCAACCTAATGGCAGCACACTGCCTCATCTGTCCTACGTGCAGACAACGCCAGGCCCAAACCGCGAGAACTTACCGTGCTTACATCCCAAGGGCAGCACCTTGACTCATCAAGTCCCCCGTTCTGCCGACCACCCCGACCGTGGACGCACCCATGCTTACATTGTGGGCAGCACCTTGCACAACAGTTGTCTTGATGAACCCCAAATAGTGGCCATTTCTGTGAGATCCGCATAGCTGACCGGCCAGTCGGCTCTGATACCACATGTAGCACAGGCATCCCAAAGGGAGCCGTGAACCACGACTTAGCTTCCCAGCCTTCAACTCTTGCCATCCAAACCCACTTGACATACAAGCAGCCAACTTGCCAACAACGATCAGACTTAACCAACTTGAAGTTCCGAAAACCAACATTGAGATTCAACCTGGCGCCATGCCAGATCGAGGGTCCCGATGTGGGTCACTTCCCTACAAGCAAGCCGCTCGACATACATCAAACTTAACCAACTCGAAGCATCGTTACAAACGAGTAACATCCATTCCAACCAAGCGGTCTGACTTACATCAGACTTAACCAACTGAAAGCTTCGTCACGAGTGCTGGAAGCCAGCCTGGCACCACGCCAGACTGGACAGCCATAAACAGGTAACTTCCATCCAAGCAAGCCATCCAACTCAACCGACATGTTAGAGCCCGTTCCTCAAGAGCTTAACCCATTCACGTTCATGCAAGAAACAATCAGAACCACAAGCCGCGACAGATATGGAGACAACCAGTTCCTATACCAAATGGTCCCGATTGCATACTGCTGGCGCCACGGATCGAATGGTCCCCACGACATACTACTGGCGTCCCGGGATACGACCCTCACCTATGTGCCAACTTAAAAATTTTGAAGCGGCCTTACAACTGGCGCTTTTACCGAACACTGAAACCCAGAAGGTAATCAGAGTCAGTTTGAGAAAAATCTCACTTTATTGATAGATCTGAGAAGGTTACATTTCAAGTGTGTGACCGACCCTAGTCTCCGGGGAGCTGGCATGCTAAGGCGAGTGCCAGGACAACATTCCAGCAAGGGAGGCTGAGACTTGGTTGGAGGTCGCCCTAAGTCGCAACCCGCACTCTCCTATAGTATTGGTGGGATTCGGCATCCCCTCCCATACCAAGTACTCTACCCAAGCTAGTAAAGCACGTTTTTTTCTCTCTCTAGGATTTTATCTCTCTAGAAAATCATTTTCTCTCTCTAAAATCTATTGATCCCCAGGCTTCCTTTAATCATGCCTAGATTGTGTGAGGTGATTGCACATCGATCTGAGCTCTCGGGATTTCACTAGAACTGATCAAAGATTTTCAGCCATAGGGACTTGGCGCCGGCTGGATTCTGGTCACAGTGGCATCGGGAGCAGCAGGGGCACTGCTGGCACTGGGGACAATGCTGGCGTCAGTGGCGTCGGAAGTAAAGCTTGTAAATGTAGCTTTACAACACCAGCAGTATGCCGTCGGGACCATTCGGTTCATGGCGCCAGCGGTATGCTGTTGGGACCATTTGGTCCAGGAATTGGTTGTCTCCATATCTGTCGCGGCTTCTGGTTCTGAGTCTTCCTTACAGGAACGTGAATGGGTTAAGCTCTTGGGGAACGGGCTCTAAGATGTCAGCTAAGTTGGTGTTGTAAAGCTAACTCAGGTGCACCCAACGTGCCCTGTAAGACTCCTTGGGGTGACGCTCCCTAAGGTCCCAGAGCAAGTTAGAACGTCAAGGACTGAGCCTCCGATCTGTGGTGAGCCAGTCAAGTAGTCACAAGTCCTGAGCTAGCTCTGGAGCTCGAGTCATGGCCTAGTCAAGAAGCAAGTTGATTCTACCACCGAGACGTCTCCCAGGTGCCATGTCCGGGAGCCAGGGTGATTCTGCCAGGCTTAATCAGCAAAATAAAAACTAAGTCCTAAAAAGTGTGCTTTACCAGAAATCACTATCTTTCAGGACAGAGGGGATGCGCCGAATCACAGCAGAACTATAGGGGGAGTCTGGCAGACAGAAACTTGGGCAGCTCAACCAACGCAAGGAATCCAGTCGCCAGGTCTCAGCTCCCACTACCGGCACGAGCCAGGCACAATGCCCAGCACGTGTTGGTGGCCCCGAGACCGGTCAGTCTATGTATGAATGTAACCTCTTCCAGATCTAATAAAGTTGATCCTTGGGGATGATTACCATTTCGGTTTCACCTTCGGGACTGGTCCAAGTGGAAGGACCTTTACTACAACCATTTTGCATCGCCGGCGCCTAAGGTCCACGTCACCAACGTGTGGCTTGCCGCTATGCCAATTGGTCAGTTTGGCGACCACTATGCCTTGGGTTTCATGTGTGGCTTGTCTTTGCCTTTAGTTACCTTTTGGAGACAGATTCTGAGTTGGCTTTCGGGTTGGTTGGGATTCCACTTTTCTTAAGTCTGAATGGTTAAGCTTGTTACGTTTCTGAGTTGGCTTTTACGTAAGTGCATGGTGGATGAATGTTAGACTTAAGCGCGTGTTGGGGAAACCGCTCAAGTCCTAGCGCCCTTTGAGGCGCCGACGCAACATGTGGTATTAGAGCCGACTAGTCGGTCAGCTACACAAGTCTCACAGAGACGGCCATGTTTTGGGATTTGTCAGGACAACTGTTGTGCAAGGTGTTGTTGTTGCGCCGGCGCCTCAAAGGGCACTGGGACTTGAGCGGTTTCCCCAACACGCGCTTAAGTCTAACATTCATCTATCATGCACTTACCTAATAGCCAACTCAAAAACGTAACAAGCTTAACCATTTAGACTTAAGAAAAGTGGAATCCCAACCAACCCGAAAGCCAACTCAGAATCCGTCCCCAAAAGGTAACCAAAGGCAAAGACAAGCCACACATGAAACCCAAGGCATAGTGGTCGCCAAACTGACCAATTGGCATAGCGACAAGCCTCATGTTGATGACAGGGACCCTTAGGCGCCAACGACGCAAAAAGGTTGTAGTAAGGGTCCTTCCACTTGGACCAGTCCTGGAGGCGAAACCGAAATGGTAATCATCCCCAAGGATCAATTTTATTAGATTTGGAAGAGGTTACATTCATACATAGACTGACCGGTCTCGGGGCCACCAACACGTGCTGGGCATTGTGCCTGGCTCGTGCTGGTAGAGGGAGCTGAGACCTGGCGACTGGATTCCTGGCGCTGGTTGAGCTGCCCAAGTTTCTGTCTGCCGGACTCCCCCTATAGTTCTGCTGTGATTCGGCGCACCCCCTCTGGTTTGAAACATAGTGCTTTCTGGTAAAGCACGCTTTTTAGGACTTAGTTTTTATTTTGCTGACTAAGCCTGGCAAGCCTGGCAAAATCAGTCTGGCTCCCGAACATGGGTCCCGGGAGCCGTCCCGGCGGCCGAATCAACTTGCTTTCCTGACTAGGCCATGACTCGAGCTCCAGTTCTAGCTCATGACTTGTGACTACTTGACTGTCTCACCACAGTCGAAGGCTCAGTCCTTGACGTTCTAACTTGCTCTGGGACCTTAGAGAGTGTCACCCCTTTGAGTCTTACAGGGCACGCTGCATGCACCCGAGTCATCTTTACAACATCCTCCCCTTGTTTGAAAAAGCTGATGTCCTCATCAGGGCCAAACTAGAACCTAAGACTCATGGCACGGGCTTAATTCACCGGCCAGACTTTTAGTCACATATACAAGGGCACGGGCTTGATTCACCAGCCAAAGGAAACCAACTGTAAAGAGAAGTAATGATATTGTGTTTTGCACCCAGCACAGGAAAAGTGTGGATCTAGTTCACTTACGTAAAACCTGTGTAAAGCTGCTGCACTTAGACATTAGACTAAAGCTCACTCCTCGATGAGAAATGTGGTTTACTTTATTAACATGAAAGAAAAAGGTACTTATGGCTCCCTTAAGCCTCAGATATGTCGTTTTCGTCGCACGTTTGGATGAGTCCCCTAGGACTCTAGATATTTCGTTTGGTCGCCCAGGTTGAGCTCCTTGAGCTCTGCATCGGCACTTAGATTCACCTCTGATGTAGAATTTGCAGGCAATGTTGGCTCCATTTGACCTCGCGTCAGCTGGTTTGTCACTGTTGGATGTCCTTCGTTAAAGAAGTGGTCTTTCGCTTGGTCACACAAGGTGAGCTCCTTGAGCTCTGCATCGACACTTGAATTCACCTTTGATGTAGAGACTGTAGGCAATGTTGGCTCCATTTGTTCCCGTCTCAGCTGGTCTGTCACTGTTGGCTGTCCTTCGTTAAAGAGGTGAATGAGATTGGGAGGAATGGTTGGCTCAGGTTCATTTGTGTCGTTCTTTTCTAGTTGGTCCCCTGGCATAGCTCTGACGACACAAGGTCTCCTGCCATTATATAATAACACAAGGTTAACCCCTTTTGCCAAGAAGGCCACCACATGTTCGTTAAACCAGCTTAATCCCAAAATAGCGTCGAAGGCATCCATCTTCAAGATTGTGAACGTTAGTCGATTCTTCCAGGTTCCCAGAGAGATTGGTAAGTTGGTTGCCAATCTACAAGTGGTCATTGTACCTTTCGCGGTCTCCACACAAATAGAAGTCACATTTTCTTCACATTGGATGTCCAATTCCCCTGTCAGTTTTTCAAACAAGTAGTTATGTGATGCCCCCAGGTCTACCATGAAGTAAATGATCCTGCCTTGAATAGAGCCTTTCAGATACAATAACTTGGATCCTCTCGTAGGAGTCGCCATAAGATGTTCACGATACGCCGCAAGTGCCCCTATCTGTTGTAAGGCATTCAGGTCAGACTCCGTCAAATCTGTTTCTGGGTCCTCTTCGTCATCCTGTTCACCATCTTCTTGATCAAATGCCTCTCTCTCCATCCTATCAAATCCTTCAATGGCAGCCATGATTTGCTTATTCAATGGTTTGGGGCATGACCTCCAAGAGTGACTTGCTGATGACAGTTAAAGCAATGCATGGAACTACCCACTGTTGGTGAGCTGTTGCTGTGACTAGCTGAAGGTCCAACATTGTTTCTTCTCTGGAACATGTTCCCTCCATTGTTGCCTTGGTTGCCAAACCCTATTTTTGTTGGGAATTTGTTCACGCTACTCGAGGCTTGGTTGCCATTTGAAGCTGAGTCTCCCCTTGAAAAGAAGCTCGGACTCGGTCTGGATCCATTAAATACTCTTGTTGAGGTTGCAGAAGCAGCTGGTGCCAATGTGCTCTCATAATCACAAACCATTTCAGCCGCTCGAATAGTTGAATTGAAATCATGGGGCATGTAGCTGTGTATCGCACGTCGGGTCCAGGATTGCATTCCAGACAATAGGTAATGAGTTTTGTCCGCCTCGGACATATCTTCAATAACCCATACACTCTATCTGAATCTATTGAGGTACTCTCGCAATGACCCTTTCTGTTTGAGCCCCGATAATTCTGTCCTCAATCTCATGTGTGAATCCTTCGGTATGAACTCCTCTCGTAACGCGGCTTTGAATGCGTCCCATGTTTGAAAATGCATTCCTGCCATCCGGTACCAATTTGTAGTGTAGCCCTCAAAATATGCTAATGCCAAGTCAGTTCTTTCTTCCTCAGGAGTGTTCATCAGACGGAAGTAATGGTCCATGTGAAACAACCAATCTTCCACAACTCAAATGTCACGCTCTCCTTTGAAAGTAGGTGGTGCTTTCACTTTGGCAGTCTTTCTTGGGCCCTCCGTGGTTCATGCTCGTGGTTCTCTTGGTATCTGTGGAGGAGGCGCCACTGCATTCCCCCTAGTTGCTTCCAACTCTTCAAACCTGGCTTCGAGCTGTGTTAGCCCGTCTCTCATTTCTCTAGCAAGGTTAAATTGAGTAAGGTTCATGGTTCACAAGGATGTTTGTCATTCTTCCCTTTCTGTTTCTCTGTCCTTCTTCACCTCGCTAAGCATAGTTGTCATCGCGCTTGATAAGTATTGCCGCATCTTCACTTCAAAGAGGTCATGTTGCGCCTCTGGCAAGGGTTCGTCTCTTGGTGTAGGTTCAGAAGGGCCACCTATCTCTTCTTGGAGAGGCGCCACTATGGAGTGCATATACGCTTGCTCTTCCACTGCACTCTCACAACCACCAGCAAACCTCCAGTACACTAGCCTATGAGCATTGGTCACCTGCTAAGTTCATTTTTGAAAGGGCAACAGAAACAATAAGTGATGCTTTATGGTATTCATGCATGTATTCATTTGAATTTTTTTAATGCTAATGTTCATCTATCGTCGATCCTCTTGAAATACAAAGGCAACTTTATACTCAGTGAGGGTGAAACACCTCTCTCGAGCTAAAAATGAATTGAATTGTTTTTACATAATCTAGAACACCCCTCCTAGGCCATCTATTGAAACATACAAATCTTGGGAGGTGAGTATTTGCACACTAGCAAACAAGGTGCATCGGTTTTCCAGCACTGTGAGGAAAATTTTGCCCTTGTTTTTTGAAACAATGATCATGCAAAACTGTGAAAAAATTGTAAACTACTTTAAGATCTTTCATGCTGAGTTTATTTGGCAATTTTGAGGCCAATATGCATTTTAAACTTAAAGATAGACTTTAAAAAGTTTGTAAAGCCTAATAATAGTGGATTTACTATTTTTGGCAACTTAGGCATGTTTAGAAGGTCGCATATAGACCTATTGTAATTGGCTTATTCATGTGCATTGAATCTAGTCATTTTAGATCTAACTCTCCTTATGTAATTTGATTGGAGCATTTGCTGGAAGGTTTTAACCATTATGCAAATGTGTTTTCAGGTCCTTAACAGGTTGAGGAACATTCTCATGTGAAGTGATCTTAAATCTACATCTAAACACCAAGATTTGACAAGCTAGTGAAGCTAGTCTTGTGATTCACTAAGTGTGCTCTTTCATTCACCTCTAAAGCTTGTATTTATCGTTTGCTGGAGTTTATAAACTTTTAGAAGTGTGGTTTAAATTGGTTTTATAGGTTGAATCAATATCTTAGTGTGTTGATCGTATGTTGATCAAGTTTGTTCAATTCTAGGTATTCTTGGCAGTCTAGTCTTTTGTACTTTCTAAGAATGCAAGTAACTCTTCACACCATAACTTGATTTGGTCACTTGCTGGAAAGTTTGAGAGCTTAAGCAAGAGTGTGTTCAGGTTGGTTTGAGTTTGTAATCCATTCTTACTGTGTGCGAAGTGTTGCATGTGTTTCAATCTTCCTTTCTATGCTTGGAAACCAGCCAGGTTCAAGATAGAAGTGTTTTAGGGTCCTAGATCTTTTGAGATCTCCTTATCCATCATTTGTTGAGAGAAAAGTGAGTGCTAGGTGCCTTAGGACAGAGCCTAAAAGTTGAAGAATCACTATATTCATGGCTTCCAATGGTGGGATCATGTTAGAAACTAATGATAGGTTGAGTTCATCAAACTACTCTACCTGGAAAGTGAGGATGGAACCAACATGTATCCTTGAAGTCCTTTGAATGTGTACATGAATCTCCAAAGATAATGATGCTATACTTGATGGAATTCAAAGTTGGGAATAAGATAACATATTGGTTGTCCTTGGGATTTGTGTCTTGATCAAAGTTGTGGTCCCTTCTTAAAGATTCTCAAATACTTCAAAAAACATAGATTTGAGCTCAACACCAAGGTTTTGTAATGTTGCAAATATTAATTTGATGTTCTCAAATCTTTCCTTTGAATGGCCAAGTCGTTTATATGGAACCAACTCCTCTTGTACAAGGTGCTAGATATATGAAATAGATTCACACAAGGAGTTAAGTGTTCCCTCTTCTTTCCAATGCTTAAGCCATTTCTTTGTATTTTTTCATTTCTCCAAGTACATTTGGTTCCATGAATTTTGAACTTCTTATTTGGTTTTGCCCATTGATTTCGTTTGCTTGACAACTTCCAAACAATTTTCATAAAAGGAGGATGATCACACTCGTGCTCATAGTCCGAATCCATCTAAAAAAAACCTAAGCAAAAATTACTTTGTGATAAAAGTAAAATCAAATTCCTTCCTCTCCCCAAGAGTTTTAATCTTCAAACAAAAAAAGGTTTAGCCTAAATTAACTAAGTGACGTAAAAATCATTCCAAGTGCCCACTACAAAATTCTAAAGGTATTCTAATTTGATATACCTAAGTCTCACTTTTGTATTTTTTTCTATAAAAACAACTTTCAACGCTTAAGATCTGAAAAAAAACTTGAAATAAACACTCCTAAAAATTTGCAAATTGCAATAAAAAAATATGTCCTAAGCCTTCCTAAAAAAACTTCCTTGTGAAACACTAAAGACATTGTGGGCGCCGCATCTCAGCATCTGAACAGCCCGTTGTTCAACCTTAGACAGTGTTCGAAAAAGCCGGCATAGTTCAAGAATGGAATCGGCATCTTTTCTAAAAAATCGGCATGACAAAAATTGTACAGGATTTTTCATGTCATAAATCTTGGGTTTTATAAAGGAAAATCGGCAAGTAAGAGATTGTCACTCAATAGAGTCCGAAGAACTTATTCACATATCGGTTTTTGGAGGGAAAGCTCAAAAAGGTTTCGTAACACTGGACCTTAGACTCAATAGAGACTCAATACATCAGATAGAAGCTGAATGCAAACAGAGAGAGGTCGCTGCTACTGCTGCTGTGAATTAGAGAGCCAAGCTGCAGATCAATGACTGTTTTTGATTTCAAAACTGAATGCAAGCATTCAGATACTTGTTCAAAGAAAAATAAAGATTGGAAACACATTTCAGTTGTATTTTTACAGATCATTGCCCATGTTACAGTATAATCTAGGCGTAGATGCTACAGAATCACGGGAGGGTGTTGTTGCCGCTACTGCCACGCAGAGATCGCTACTGTTGTTGTTGCATCAGGGAGCAAGGACAGGTAGAAACGTGAAAATGGAGCTGGCATCGTGGTTGCAATAGAGAGAAAGAGAACTGGATCGCGATCTCTGCCTGCAAGAGAGAGAGAGAGAGAGAGAGAGAGAAATGTGTTGGATCTTCCAGGTCCTGTTGCTGATTGCGATGCCTTTGATCTTCATTTGGAAGTGACCATTTTGGCTGGATATATAAGTTCCAGTGGTAGATTCAAAAGATATTCAGCCACTTGTATGTGACAATGGATCGAGCATAGTGAAGGC